>CAHIKZ030000685.1:2455000-2497500 GCA_903632075.3 Acanthosepion pharaonis | reverse complement strand
TCATTTCTATGCTCGGTAGTTAGATCCAGTGATAGGACCCAAAGAGTTGTGAGTTCAATACCTGGTTATGGCCGTGGAGAACTTGGAGAGGTGAATTAACAGGAGATTACCGATAACTGACAACCATTAAACATGGCATGTGGAACTAGAACAGTCTACCCCAGTGAGCGAAATAAAGGGTTCTGTTCAACATTCCAACCACCTAAAGAAGGCCGAAGCGTATAACAGCTGAAACGTTGTGATAAATATGTCGACAAAGATGAGGACAATAGTCCGAATAATGTAAATAGTGTACATAATACCTCACCTCAGAAATATAGACAAATATTTTTTATCATTCACCCCAAGCAAGGCAATAAAGCTACTAAGATGCAAGGAGTTACTGAGTGTTAAACAATCTGAGAAAAATAACTCTATTAAGGAGCAGTACAATAAAAGAACAGGAATTAAGAAGACAGAAGATAACAATTGATGTTATATTTACATTTTGGAAGATCAAAGTTGACTAGAAAAAACAGAAGCCGAAAGAGAGTTCCCCAAGCGAGAAATGCCAGAGAAGAAACTGTTAGCATAGAACTTACGGTTACATCTAACCATTACAATTGATGAGACCTTACCGCCAATCAAGTACTGCGTTTAAATTCATAAAATCTCCGTATTATAGGGGAAAGATCATCAAAACAATACAAGAATAAGAGTAAAGAAGACGAAAGATAACGATTGCTATTGCATTACAATTCTTAAAGAATGTAGTTGAATGGGAAGCAAGAAGCCAGAAGAGGGTTCCACAAGCAAGAAGTGCGATAAAAGAAACTGTTAACATAGAACTTATGATTACATCTAGCCATTTGAACTTTAAAATGATGAGACTTTGCCGCTGATCAGGTACTACGCTTAAATTCATAAAGTTTAGGTACCACAGAGGAAAGTTCCTCAGAACAATTAATATGAAAGTATTTATAGAAAAAGCAAAGCTACGTTACGGCGATGGGAAAGTGACTGAAGCCGTGATGCCAGGTAAGGACCAGTAACATTGCAGATTCTTTTAATGCAAATTGTCCTAATGTAAATAATGATACTCCCTCATCACAGAAATTCAGATAGAAAACAAATCCCTGTTAAAAACCGTTCATAACTCATGTACATTCTATCTGCGCCGGAGCTAGTCATTCCTGACTTTCCAATTCTGACGGAGTTCAAAAGTGTTTACACGACCTTGTGGGTGATAGATTATTTTACAGTCTACAGTCCTTCCTACACAGACGAAACATTGATCGCCACTCACTACTCTATAGTTATTATCATGACAGCTATTCAGACGAGCTATATTCATTTGTTCTACCAGTCCAGACCGTCACAGCTAAGATTCGCCATGACACATACACAGACTTGTCTGATCCTCATTTGCCTTCGAATTCCATTGGCAAGGAGGAAGTTCTAATCAGACAGTTTCTTCCCAAGAGATACTACTTTGTGGAACAAACTCCCGAGAGGATGCTTTCCCGGTCATTACAACCGTAAGCTCTTCAGAGTCAACCGTTTTCTATCCTAGACGTTTTGTCTCGTTTAATGCAGATCCCAATTTGTCCTTTGCCAGTGTAGATTTTGTTGAAATAAATGTTTCTGATTAAGCGAATTCATTGACGAAACATGAAAGTAGAAGTTTTCAGATGGATAGATAGATAGATATGAACAGAATGAAATAGATAGATAGATAGATAGATAGATAGATAGATAGATAGATAGATCTGACTAATCATAGATAGATAGATAGATAGATAGATAGATAGATAGATAGATAGATAGATATGAACAGAATGAAATAGATAGATATATATATATAGAGAGAGAGATAGATAGATAGATAGATAGATAGATATAAACAGAATGAAATAGATAGATAGATAGATAGATAGATAGATAGATAGATAGATCTGACTAATCATAGATAGATAGATAGATAGATATGAACAGAACGAAATAGATATATATATATATATATATATAGATAGATAGATAGAATAGATATATCTGATAATCATCTGACTAATCAGAGATAGATAGATAGATAGATAGATAGATAGATACTAAAAACTCTATAGTGACATGTATGTATACATGTTAATTATAATATATTTACGTGCTTAAATATTTATGTATGTGAATAAAGTTTTTCTATAGTCATTTCTACAATTGGAATATTTTCATTTTGTTTTATTTTATTGATTTCTTCCGTCATTTTTTTTTTGTTCTGCTTAGTTCACATTAGTTTTGCTCTTTTCGCTCGAATGAATTCTGTCTCCACTTCAAAATCGAGATTTTCTAGAACCGTCTGTAGTTTCTGTTCACATTTTATTTTACTTGTCCATATTCTAATATCCATGCTGTTACCAATCATGTCTGCTTTCATATTCATTTTCTTTTCTCGTTTTTTTTTTTTTTTTTTTGTTTTTGTTTTTGTTGGTTTAATACTTTCACCTCCTGTCTTTTATTTTTGTTTTTTATCTCTTCTTTCTTACAATCAGCATTTGTCATTATCTAATGTCTTACTTATTCTTGTGCTAACTCTTTGTACTTTGGTTTTGTTTAGAGTTAGGAAGAAAATCTTGCTACGAATAAATATTTAATAACAATCATTATTAACGATTTGCTTTCTTTTTTAACTCACTTAGCAAAGGTGATGATATTTCGTCTACTGTCTTCCTGAAAATATCACGAATATACGTTTTTTTCTTCACCTTTACACACTGCTAACTCTCTTAAGGCCTTAGTTTTAGAATCTGTCATCACATATTATCTTTTCTATATGATATTCTTCGTTATAGTTCTTTTTCCTATTCACTAACGTTTCTCATTCCTTTATACAATTAACATCTGCTATTAAACACAGTTTCAGCCGCGCGTCTTGTTAAAGGGTCTAGTTTTATAACTACGTTTTATAACTACGTTTTATATATACTACAGTTCAAAAGTGTGAAGCCACCCTCAGAGTTAGCATGGGATTAATTTGACAGAAGAGTGAGAAAAAAAAATGAAAAGATCTCTTAGAGTCATTAAAAAAAAGAATGGAATCAATTATCAAACTTATACTTTGAGAAACTTTTGCAACAAATGACAAAAAATTGTGCTGTGATAATCAAGACTAAAGGAGGATATTGTGATAAGAACTAAATTTAGACACAAAAAGCTTTTTTTCTTTTTGTCATGATAAAACTTGTAATAAATATCATGCCTCACTTTTTTTTCAACCATGTATAATAATTTTCTCTTATTTAAATTACAAAGCAACAACTTTTTTGGACAATTTAAAAAATTAAGAGGGATTCCTTCAAATCTGTCTAAATTTTGAGATGAGGTATCATGTACACTATTTACATTATTCGGACTATCGCCCTCATCTTTGTCGCCATATTTATCACCCTTCAGTATCTGTCTATATTTCTGAGATGAGGTATTATGCACATTATTTACATTATTTGGACTATTGTCCTCCAGCCTTCTTCAGGTGCTTGGAATGTCGAGCTGAACCCTTTATTTTTCTCATTAGGGTAGACTATTCTAGTTCTACGTGCCATGTTTAATGGATGTCAGTTATCAGTTATCTCCTGTTAATTCCCCTCTCCCAGTTAAAGGAACACATGGCACAGTGGATAAAGGTGTTGGTTAGTGACAAGACCCAAAGGGTGTGAGTTCAATACCCGATTAAGGCAGTGGAGAACTTGGAGAGGGGAATTATATATATTTTGTAAGGTTTTATTTGAAAGTTTCAACATGTCCTCCATCATTAGCAATACAAAGGGTAATACGATTTTGCAGTTCACGGAAAACATTTGCCAACTGATTTACACTAATTTACAGCAAATTTTGTGGTAAAGAATTATTCAATAACTATACTTAAAACTGGGTACATTAAACTTTATAACATTTTTTACAGATTATTTCTATCGCAAATACAAATAAATTTATAATTTTTTTAAAGTGCACATGAACTTTATGGACACCCTGTATTTACGCGGGAGTAAAAAATTTTGGAGAAAAAAGGTGCAGTCACAAAATGGCGAAAAGAGCCACAGAAAAGGGAGTGCCGATGGATGAGGGTAATACATGATGGGTGATATTTATAGCCATATCTGTCTCTCTCAAGATGGCTTGACAGGCCATATACGTAACAATACGTTTAGGCCTGTAACTGACTAGACGCAAATAATTCCTCGAGATTTGCTCTGTCCAATTTATAATAAAGTCTGCAGAAATAGTACCGGATTATCTAGACATATGAAATCTTAGAGTATCAATGTATAATCCAATAAGCAATCAAAAAACGAAATTTTGTGTCATACTTGCAGAAAAAAAGTACAAGCCCCTTGCAGTGCTTCAGGTCATTTGCGTTCAAGCATAAAACAGAATGTTACCTCAAGGTTTTAACCTCAAGTGTACACTTTTACATTTTATATACATAGTCTTCCAAAAAATGTATACACACTTCAGTAAAAGGAAAATAATACAAGTTAACTTTGGAATCTACAATCACAAGAGATGCTCAAAATGGTGGCCCTTAGCTTCCAGACATTTATTAGTACAGCGAACTACTGCTAGGACAACGTTGGGCAAAGTGTCAAATGGAGTTGCTGCACAAGCATTTGCAATTTCTTGTCTAAGGGCCGCGATAAAATATCGTAAACGGTAAACAGTGTCATCACAATTAGATAAAACAACAACGAAAGGATTTCCTTACCTGAAGCGCGTATACATTTTTTGATGGACTATATATATATATATATATATATATATATATATATATATATATATATATATATATATATATCCAGGTAAGATGAGAATTCTTGGTGAGAAAAAATCAATCACTTGATGAGATACATTGATATGCATTGAAACAAGACTGCAATTATGTAGCGATTTTTCCAGTCGTGTTTCACGGCGTATCAATGCATCTCATCAAGTGATTGATTTTGCTACCTTAGAATTATTTATGGGAAATATTAGTATTTATGGGAAAATGCTCAATATCAGTGACAGAGCTAACATATTCAGTTGTATGGATATGAGTTCGTGACCCTGAATTTCACTCTTTTTGCGATCATAAGACAAATTTTCTCTCTCTCTCTCTCTCTCTCTCTCTCTCTATATATATATATATATATATATATATATATATATATATATATATATATATATTCAGTTGTATGGATATGATTTTTTGTGACAGTGGGTTTCATACTTTTGCGATCATCAGACAAACTGATTTATTTTTTGATGATGATCGTAAAAGCGTGAAACCCAGGTTCACAAACTAATATCCATACAACTGAATATATATATATATATATATATATATATATATATATATATATATACAGAGAGAGAAAGTTTGTCTCATGATCAACAAAAGCGTGAAACCCAGGGTCACAAACTCATATCCATTCAACTGAATATGTTAGCTCTATCATTAATATTGAGCGCTTCCCAATAAGTATTGTGCATATAAAATAATATATATATATACTCCTTTCTTTCCCTCTCTCACTGCCTTTCCCTCCCTCTTCCCATGTTTATCTCTCTTTCTCTTCCCCCTAAAAAACCTAATATTGAAAATTTCTGTCTTTCCCCCTTTTTTCTTTCCCCTTTTAATATTAAAATTTTTCCTTTTTCTCTTTTCTCTCTCTTTCTTTTTTCCTTTTTCTTTTTTTTTTTTTTTTTTGTTACTTTTTCTTGTGTCTTAATAAATTGAACTCCATTCAGTTTTGTAAAATTTGGTCTGAAAAGATGGACGTCTGAAGTTCACGAAATAAATTATCACCTGTCCGAATGGGTTTTTAATGGATTATGCATTCATTTTTTTATAGTGCTCAGTTGTTACATTGAGCTCGCTGTGGAATTATATCCTCCTTGGAATTATCCCTACTAATCATCAAGTGATATTATATATATATATATATATATATATATATATATATATATATATATATATATATGTTTGTGTGTGTGCGCATATATATATATATATATATATATATATATGTATGTATATGCAGAATAGCTTCATTCATGTTTGGTTGAATAATCTAATATTTATTTTAATCTTTTCAAATTCACGGATCAATTTCTTAATGTCATTATTAAATTCATTAAGGAAGTGTCGTAGTTTTTCTTCCGTTTCTTTTATTTTCCTAAGTACTTTCAATCTCATCCAGGATCATCTTCAGGGGTGAATTGGTAAAACATTTTTTTTATTTACAATTTAGGTATTTTAAAATCGTGCTGTTATTTGACATTTTAAAAACTTGTTGCTATACTCATAATTAATCTTATTTAAAGTTGATTGTATTTTTCTGATATAGAGGACTTCATGAATTTGAAGTTTTTATTATTTATGTTTTTATTTCCATAGTGGAGTATACTTGCATTGTCAATTAATATTTCTCTAAATCGTGAATGTTGACAAGAATATTTCTTTAAATGTTGTGCAATAGAGCTTGAGTCAATTACATTAATTTTTGTCATAAAAATTCACTCCTGAAGATCTTGGATGAGATTGAAAGTATTTTCCGAAATTTGGTCAATAGTCTAGGGCAGTTCTACTCAAAGTGTGATACGTAAGCCACCGTCTGCCGGTACGCGGAGAGTTCCCAGGAAACAACGAAACAGTAGACACTTTCCACGCCACGATAGACTGGCGGGATATATGACTTGGTTTCTGTTATTAACATTTTCATTTTATTTTCATATTAATTATGATTACATTTTTCAATTACTCACTCATGTTAAAAGCCATTGCTACACAATTAACGAATGCGATATAATGAACAACAAAACAGTGAACTAAAATACGTATAAGAAAATCATCATGATGATGGAGCGTATAAGCGTGTGGAACCACGCTTAGGAATACCAAACGCCATTTTCATGGACATATATTTCTACAAAATCAATAAAATGTTTTTAAAAATTATGTAATGCCACTTTTATTATATTAATTATATTATTCTGGTATAAAGTAATAATAATATAAATGTTCAAATAATACTTTTTTGCATTGTTATTATAGAACGCGTTTGAAAAGTTACTATGCATTTTTCAAATCATATTTTTTTTTATATTTCAGATTTCACCCCAATATGGTTTTAGCAGCTGAAGGACGTGTATTTCTAGTCGAACAGGTATTTCGAGAAGGTGGTAGATATACAGATTTCGTGCGACAGCGTTTTGCTTAGAAATTTTTAGACACACCGGTACCACATCGCGACCTTGTTGGTAAATTTCGGGAAATAGGGTCAGTGGACGATGCCTAACGTCGTGGAAGGCCAGCAAAGTTATCGGAGGGGAAACTGTTGGATATTTCTGACATTAAACAACAGAGTCCAAGAAAAGTAATGGCGATACAAGAAAGCGGCCTTCAGTATATTTCAAGCGATCAACAGATCGCCGTTTTCAGAAACGAAAAAAAAAGAAGGATCCAAGTCTGTCTTGATGCTAACGGGCGTTACTTTCAATATTGTTTATAATTTTCATTCATATTCTCCTCCTGTATTCTTTATTGAAACATATCTGTTAATAAAAATATAACTTTCCGAAAACCCTGTATATTGGCAATCAAGGTCAATCAAAACCTAGAGAGGAAGTCGTATATACGAACCATCGAGAAAGATGGCTAGGCCACAAAAATCTCCTGAGCCGACCAAGCATAGAAATGAATATAATATGGGAACCAGTAATAAGGAGTACCAGAGAAAAATAATAACAACAAAAATTGCAATATAAGCGCTGTCAAAAAAATTCAATGATAACAGCAAAAATTGCAATATTGGCACTGTTAAAAAATGGTTGCTGAAGGCATTAGTTTTATAATACCCAGAAATTCATGCACAGATGTTCTCAACACGGCACAGTGGATAAAGGTGTTAGTTAGATTCAGTGACGGGACCCAAAGAGTGTGAGTTCAATACCTGGTTAAGGCGGTGGAGAAGTCGGAGAGAAGGTAATAACTGATAAGTAACATCCATTAGACATGGCACGTGGAACTAGAACAGTCTACCTCAACAAGCGAAATAAACATTCCAACCACGTGAAGAAGGCCGAAACATTGTGATAAATATGGCAACAAAGATGAGGATGATAGTCCGTGCAATGTAAATAGTTAATATATATATATATATATATATATATATATATATATATATAGTTGCGGCCAAAATGTTCAGAAAAGTAGGCATAATTCTTTATCAAAGTTGTTTTATATTCTATAATTTTCACAGACAATAAGTACGATATTATTTATTATTGTCTGAGATTTTGGTGTAATTTGAGAGGATAATACAAAAGTTATGGATGATTTAGTGATTTACTGCAAAATCCATGGCGGCCAAAATGATCAGTACGGTTGCTTTTACTTCATGTTTTAGTATATTTAACCGGCGAACTCTAATTTTTTTAATTTGTTTACGTGACGGTTTGTTTACTAAACATAAGAAAGAATATCTGCAGTGTACTTTGTTAATATAATGCCACTTACTCCATTACCAATTCGTCAGCAGATTATTATGCTTCGAAAGAAGGATAATTTAAGTATTGGGTCTATTGCAAAGATTGTTAACAAGTTTAAAAGTGTTGTTCACGTTATTCTTAAGGTTTACGATGATTTGGGTTCGTGTGAAGCAAGAAAGTCTACAGGTAGGCCAAGAAAAACGACCAAAAGAGAAGATCGTGCTATGGTAAAGTTGGTTAAAAAGGACAGATTTAAAACTGCTGCTGCTGTTTCTCGGGAAATGAGCATTGTACTGAAGAAAACTTTATCTCGAAAAACTGTGTCTCGTCGTTTAGTTGAATATGACCTACAAGCAAGAGCACCTGCAGTGAGCAACTGATCAGCTCCAAGAATAAAAAATGTCGTCTTACCTTTGCAACCGAACATGTGTTGTGGTCTCAAGAAAAATGGCAAACGGTGCATTTCAGTGATGAATCTAAGTTTATGTTATTTGGCTCTGATGGGAAAAGGTACATTCGTCGAAAAGTAGGTGAAAACTTGTCACCTAAATGCCTTAAGACTAGTGTTAAATTCGGTGGAGGTAGTGTCATGGTTTGGGGGATGATATCTGGAGATGGTGTGGACCTTTTGTTGTGATTACCTGGAAAGGTAAGTGCAGGAGTTTTTAAACAACTTGTAAAAGATCATGTCTTGCCTGTGCTGAGAAATTCAACTAAGCGACCACCCATATTCATGCAGGACAATGCTCCATGTCACAAGGCTAAAGTGGTCAGGAACTTTCTCAAGGCTGAAAAGGTTATTGTTATGGATTGGCCTGCTCAAAGCCCAGATCTCAATCCTATTGAAAATGTGTGGAATATTCTAGGAGAACTTTCGAAAGCCAGAAATCCTAAAACAACCGAGCAATTATGGAATCCCCTTCAGGAAGAATGGAATAATATCACCCAGCAAGAATTTGAAAATTTAATTTCCTCATGCAGTCGAAGATGTCAAAGTGTGATTGAAGCTAAAGGGCTTCACACTAAATATTAAATAATTCCATTATTCTCTGTCATTTTTTATTATTTTGTTATTTTTTCAACCGTTCTGATCATTTTAGCCGCCATGGGTTTTGCAGTAAATCACTAAATCATCCATAACTTTTGTATTATCCTCTCAAATTACACCAAAATCTCAGACAATAATAAATAATATCGTACTTATTGTCTGTGAAAATTATAGAATACCAAACAACTTTGATAAAAATTATGCCTACTTTTCTGACGAAAACAATGCCGTTCTGAACATTTTGGCCGCAACTGTATATATTTGATATAATAAATATATATATATATTTGATGACACATTTCGTCATTCAAGGCTTTATCAGATTCGAAAATGAAAGAATGAAATGGGTATTGACCCATATACCACAACCATCTCAACTGTTCAGTTTAGGGAATTTATAACTTTTTGTTCATAGTCTGGAATGTCAACATTCTGGCGATGTCACTATTTTCAATTCCAGTTACATGTGCTATCCATTTTAACTGTTACTGCTGTTGAAAATATGGTTTTAGCAACTGAAGAATATGCATTTCTCGTCGAACAAAACAAGAAGGATCCAAGACTGCCTTGATGCTAACGCGCGTCACTTTCAACACTTGGTACATTGGGAAAATCTGTTACGTCCCATTCCTTGGTACATTGGGAAAATATTGGGAAACTGACGGCAGGCAACATCAGATATTAGATAAGCATTGACCTAGTGGATTAAGGCGTTGGTATATCGTTCGTTTCGTGCGTGCCGTCCTGGGTATGACGATAAATTACATCCGACAGCAAGGCCTCTGATCAGCAGGTTTTGAGGGGAGTGGAATCATCTCTTAATTTCTGGTGTTCCCAAGTCCACCCTGACCTGGGGTGGTAGCACCTGTTAGGGTCCCAGATATGGGCAAATAGTTAACCTCCAAACTGGGGTCAAAACACTGAGAAAGTGTAAAAATAGGTTTTAATACCAGAAATACATTTTTGTAAAAAAATATTACCAGTAATGAATTTTTGAAGAAAAATTATTACCAGCAATAAATACATTTGTTCGCAATTTACCACTCGGCAATGGGAAATTGAAGGCAGCAATGGAGGCTTAATTCGACGCGCTCATTCATTAGGAGTAAATCTGAGAGAGGCCAACCAACAATTGAAAGGAACCTGAATTTGGAGCTCAAAGGACATATTAAAGACAAAATATAATTGAGTCAACGGATGTTAGAATATGAACAGTCAGGGATAATAAAAAGTTAAGTATTGCTTAACAAAAGATAGGAAATCGTGGAGAGCCATGATCATCCATGCCCTGAATGGAAACGGTATACGATGCCATGTCTGGTGCTTCTGCTGTGTATCTAGAGATTTGGGGCAAAATCCAAAGAGGAATCGACAATCTTATCGGGCCTAACCTGACATCTCGGCTTCAATCACTTTCCAACCGCCGTACCGTAGCTTCTCTTTTCTACAAATATTTTCCTGGCATTTTTCTCATGAGTTTTTCTCTTTGGCACATCGACTTCACGAATTTAAACGCAATACTAGATTTGCAGTTAGGTCTCATCATTTTACAGTTGAAATTGATAGATGTACCCGTAATTTCTATTATAATATTTCCTTATCTCACATTTATCGTCCGTGGAACTCTCTTCGGGCTTCATGCTTTCCTGTCAACTACGATCTTTAAAAAGTTAAATGCATCTCTGAATAGTTATATTCTAACATCCGTTGACACAATTATATTTTGCCTTTAATATGTCGTTTGAGCTCCAGATTCAGTTTCCTTTCGATTGTTGGCTGGCATCTCCCAGATTTACTCCCAGTAAATGAGGACTTCGAAGTAAGCATATATTGCTGCCTTCAATTGTCCATTGCCGAGTGGTGAATTGCGAACAAATGCCAGGAAAATATTTGTAGAAAAGTCACAAAGAAGCTACGATACGGCAGTGGGAAAGTGATTGAAACCGAGATATCGTGTCAGGACCGATAAGATTGCCGATTCCTCTTTGGATTTTGCCAAGAATCTCTAGATACATAGCAGAAGCACCAGACATGGCATCTTGTGCCGTTTCCCTTCGAGACGTGGATGATCATGGCTCTCGACGATTTCCTATCTTTTATAGCATTAAGCAATGCTTAATCTCTTATCTTACTTATTATAAAATGCAGATTGCGTGTGTGTGTGTGCGTGCGTGTGTGTGTG
Source organism: Acanthosepion pharaonis (assembly GCA_903632075.3). Lineage (NCBI taxonomy): Eukaryota > Metazoa > Mollusca > Cephalopoda > Sepiida > Sepiidae > Acanthosepion > Acanthosepion pharaonis. The sequence goes on along the minus strand of CAHIKZ030000685.1, from coordinate 2,485,768 downwards.
TCTGTATGTGTATATATTGGATCGGATTTCCTACATTTTTCAACCGATTTCAACAAAACTTCACAGAACTACGTAAAATTACCTTGCGGTGGTTCTGACAGCGACAAAAATGGGAAAAACACAATTGTTTTTGCACGAAATCAATTTGAAAACACGATTCTGTCGCCAGAATGAAAGAGGGACAACTCATATCGTGTTATACTTATTATAAAACCCAGGTTGTGTGTGTGTGTGTGTGTGTGTGTGTTTGTGTGTGTGTGGTGTGTGTGTGTTTGTTCGTTTATATTTTTCAATTTTTCAACTGATTTCAACAAAATTCACTTTTTTTGGCAGGTAGTGTTTCTTATTGTCTTTCACACTTTTTCTTTATTTTTACATTCAGAATGCTTTAAAAATTCCATTTACAAGACAATTGTTTATAATAAAATTCTATTCAATCGGTAGACTCATAACGATTGAAAACAATGTTCTTGTTTGAGTTTGGGTTTGACCAATTCGTACAAAAAAAAAAAAAAAAAAAAATTACATTCGTGTCCATCAACCTTAAACAATAATCTTTGTCAATTTTATTTTTCAGTCTTTATGATGGTCGATACTTGATCTATCTCTTACTGTTACATCCCCGGGTAACGCCGGGCTCTACTGCTAGTTGTTAATATTCTAACATCCGTTCACACAATTATATTTTGCCTTTATTATGTCATTTGAGCTCCAGCTTCAGTTTCCTTTCGATTGTTGATTGGCCTCTCCTAGATTTACTGCCAATGAAGTAAGCCTTCATTGCTGCCTTCAATTTTTCATTGGCGAGTGGTGAACTGTGAACAAAAACGTTGCTCATCAAAATTTCCAAAGCGAATTTTGGGAACCAACAACATTCAAGAGCAGACACACGCTTCAATGGATCGTTGATGCTGCAGGTGTCTTCGTCAGTACAATGGCTGACTTTGACCTCGTGGAATATAACACGATAGTCGCTTTTATTTAACTTTGCTTCGATAACATATAAAAGTTATAAAATATATAAGAAATAACATGAATCCAAAAATTCTCACAAGTCAAAACAGGAAACGAATCGCTTTAAAATGATAACACTTATGCAACGTAAAAACGGCTATGTACTTTTCACCGTCATAGATTTGAATTTTTATCCGATCACAAGTAAACTTCATCTTCCCTTATAATTTATTTATTTCTATGCATTATCGTCTTTCGCCTAACTCTGTTAAAGTTCGTAAATAATTGACAAGGAACACATTATCAAGCACTGTGATAATGCACATAGATTACGCTGACATTTTTTCTAGCCTCAAAGTCATAAATGACATCAATCAAGTTTTTATATCACCGTTTTGTGATGAACCTCTCTTGTTTCTGCCTACATTATTCTTTGCTGTGCATCCCTTCAGGGCATCAGCGATCATAACTCTCCACAACTTCCTATATTTCGTCACTCTAAGTCAGCGTTTCTCAACCTTTTTACCCTTCAGTATCTGTCTATATTTCTGAGATGAAGTATTATGTACACGATTTATATTATTCGGACTATTGTCCGCATCTTTGTCGCCATATTTATTACAACGTTTCGTCCATTGTACGCTCCGGCCTTCTTCAGGTGGTTGGAATGTCGAAATGAACCCTTTATTTCGCTCACTGGGGTAGACTATTCTAGTTTCACGTGCCATGTTTAATGGATGTCAGTTATCAGTTATCTCCTGTTAATTTCCCTCTGAAAGTTCTCCACTGCCTTAACCGGGTATTGAACTCACACTCTTTGGCTTCTGTCACTGAATCTCACTAACGCCTTTATCCACTGTGCCAATAATGTCCGAATAATGTAAATAATGCTTTTTACCCTTGCGTAACCTTTAAAATAAATTTCATGTCGAGGACCCTCCCTCTTGCAAAAACAAAATTATATACCATATCTTTGTCATTTTATTTTCATCGTAGTTCACGTGGTAAATACCATAGTATATATTTTTGAATAACTGGTTTAAGGAAAAATTAATACTTCTTTGTCAAATTTTTCGTTAATCATACTTATTATAAAACCCAGGTTGTGTGTGTGTGTGTCTGTTCGTTTATATATTGGATTGGATTTCCTACATTTTTCAACCGATTTCAACTTACTCTTACTGTTACATCCCCGGGCAACACCGGGCTCTACTGCTAGTGCTAAATAAAATTCATAACAAGGAGTTTTCCTAACATAATAGGTTAGATAGGATGATGTCTATATTACAATATTACAATAAGCAAGAATATATTGTGCGTGTTTGGCAATATTACTGTATATGAAATTAAATAAAAAGTCAAAAGTGCATTAGCTTATCTCACCTGTTCTCGAGGAACCCTTGGTGACCTTTTGCGGAAACTTAGAGTTCTGGGGAAACCCGGTTGAGAAACGCTGCTCTAAGTAATATTTGTGCCTCTCCCAATCCACGTTCGACTAATCATTTACATAAACTTGCTAACTTACTCTCTGTTTCCCCCTGTCAATATTACCTTAAAAATGTCCTGTGAGTGTCAAAATCTCCAAGCCCTCTTTTATGACCCTCTCTTTCTGATCCTTTGCAAAGAGAGTCCATTTTGTCCTATTTTTGATCAATATTTTCTCATTGCTCACGTTTTTCAGCTATTATAATACGAGTTAATCAGGTTTTCAAATACGCTATATTTGGGACTGAGAATTTTAAAATTGTTCATGATCCAGTGAGGTAGCGTAATGGTTATCGGCGCCGAAAGGGGAATCAATGAGTTCAGTCGTTTCTGTTGCATTCACTTTCACGTAAATGTCATTGGGAAAGGCAAGGATCCATGAGTTCACCTCTTGACTATAGGTTAAATAAAAGACTAGAATTCTTACCTGCGCAATAGGTTAAATAGCGGAGTAAACGTCTTCCCTTGGCTATAGATTAAATAACGGAGTAGAGTTCTCCCTTCGGTACCCACTTCACTATCTTTCCTAAAAGGTCATGGCAATAAAGAAACGAATCTATAGAGACCAATCATCTTAAAGGGTTACAACATTAAAAATGTTTCAGCTATTTATACTGAAGTCCACCCAATACAAGGCTCAAGAGCCACTGAAGGTAGAGTGTTACTGAATGAGGTGTGCAATATGAACGTCAGATGAGGAAGTAAGGCTGGAAGTTTACGAGGATATGGGGGGTAGATAACGACTGGACTTGAAAAGTAGTGTTTGCGGAAGCATCCCCTCAGGAGACTGTTTCACAATGTAATTGTTCTTGGGAAGAAGCTTTCGAAGTGGAACATCCTTTTTACTCAGGGAATATGTAGGAATATGCGAGAAAGTGTGTAATATATATATATATATATATATATATATATATATATATGTGTGTGTGTGTGTGTGTGTGTGTGTGTGTGTGTGTGTTTCATTAAAAACGGGCTAAAAGTATAGCGCTCGGAATTACAAAACATTTGGACAGTTTCTACATACTCTGTGTTCAGAAAAGAAAACACTTGTTCGAACACAAGAAAAATTAAACAAAAAGCTTAATCGCGTTACCTTGCCAGTCGTCTTTAATGAAACATAAATGAAATGAAATACAATTGCTGCCTAAATATATAATATATATATATATATATATATATATATGCAAAATTCTTAACTCTCTTTTCTCTATTCTTTATCAGTCCTGGGTATGACGATAAACTACGTCCAGCAGCAAGGCCTCTGATCAGGAGGTTTTGAGGAGCGTGGAACCACTTCTTAATTGCTGGTGTTCTCAGGTCCACCCTGACCTGTCAGGGTCCCAGCTATGGGCAAATAGTTAATCCCAAAACGGGGCTCAAAACACCATGAAAGTGTAAAAATAGGTTTTAATTCCAGAAATACTTTAAAAAATTATTACCATAAATACTTTTTTGAAAAAAAAATTACCAACTATGTTTTTAAAAAATAAATATTACTAGTAATATTCATTTTTGACAAAAATATTACCAGCAATACATTTTTGAAGAAAAATATTGCCAGAAATAGATTTTTGACAAAACAAAATATTACCAGTAATAAAAATTTTGTCGGCATTAAATAAACCATTGAGGTTGATATGCCGTAAAACAAAACAAACCAAATCTATTCTTTATAATTCTTAACTCTCTTTCGCCTTTCCTCCTTTTTACTTTTATTGTTTTCTTATCCTCTTCTTTTTTCTTTTATCTGTTTTCTTCTTTTCTTCTTCTTTTTTCCTTTCCTTTTGTGGAAATCCTTTATATATTTATTTTCCTTTTATGGTGTTTCTCCTTATGTCATTTTAAAAAAAAATCGACGAATGAAAAAATAATGTATTGTTGAAGTATTATTTTTAAATAGAATCGTTTATAGCCATCTTTGTTACTCACCTGTCGAGATGCGTTCACATCGAAACAAAAATGCATCTTTGTCGTGAGTTGTTTGTCCGTATGTAACATCTTTATAATAAATACATGTCCAGACATTATATTTTTAAAAAGTACTCAATATAGATTAGAATTAATAACAATAATATTTATTGACAATTATAACAAAAACATGTTATAAACCGCTATATAAATTTAATCATGTTTCGGCATTGTATGTACCTCCTCAGGCGGTGATGCTGAACTGGAGAATAGACGGTTATGATGTTTATATGGGGCGTTGACAGATTTATTAGTAATATAAGAGGGATTTATAATATAATAGCAATGACACCCAGCGCTGGGCAGACTCTTTTCTTTGCTCTACTGCGCAACGCTATCGTTTCTTTGTGTATGTGATTTGTGTTTCTGTAAAATGGTTTTAGATAAATTGTCCTAATTAATGCTGTTCGAAAGTTTTAAGCAGTGTCTCGGGAGGGGGGGCTTTCTATTTCTTATACAGCATATTACAATATTACGATTTATATTTGTCAGACTTTTCGGAATATATAATTAAAAATGTTAGCATTGCTTACTTCCCTTTGCTTAATTTTATTTTCTTCATAGCTATGGTCCAAATGCTAAGGTCGTTACCACAAACAAGGCCGAAAATGGCTTTATTTGAATAACTAAGCTATTTAATTATAAATAACGCCAGAAAAATTTATAAAGATCACAGAAGTCCAGTTATTTTTACTAATTTAATTTTAAAGTTGTCTAAGCTGATGACATCGTATTGATGGCAGACACAAGTAAACTTCAGAAACTTGTAGACAAGATAGTAAAGATAAGTGAGAAGAAAGGTCTAAATACCAATCGTAAGTCATTATTCAAAGGGACAGTCCAAATTGAAGACAAATGAGTATCGTTTAACGATCTGGGATGTGTTATAATAGACAATGTAAATTATGATACTGAAATCTAAAGATGTTAATAGGATGATGAAAAAAGCTTTCCAATAACTAAACTAAGTATTAAGTAACAGAAAAATGTCCTTAAAACAAAGATAAGACTGCTCAACTGTTATGTAACACCAATCTTTCTACATGGCAGAGAATTCTGAGAAATTTCATCACAGAGGAAGAGGAAGAGAAAACTTGAAGCAACAAAGATACAGCACTACAGAAACATGCTGAGAATACCATGCCTGTTAGCAACGTGAGAGTTTTAAGAAAAATGAGAACAAGAAGGATACTTTTGCGTAAGTCGAGAAAGAGAAATTTCTCGGATACATAACAAGGAAAGTGTGCTTGGAGAATTTAACACTCACGGGACATACTGAAGGTAAGAAGGCCAGAAGGAAACAAGAAATAAACCTGCCTTATGAGTTGTGTAAATGGATCCCACAACAGGGATTGTGAGGGATAATAAATGCTGCACAGATGGCGTAGTGCTACAAAAGGAAATCGTGAAGAGCCATGATCGCCCAAATCGTAAAGGAACACAGCACATTAAAGAAGATTCAAATATATATTAAACCTTATTAGGTTATTACTTTACGACCACGTCCGTCCGATATGGCGGCTAGCAATCCTTGTTGTAGCCATCTGCTCAGGCATATTTTGCTTATTCACCCACAGAGCCAAATCGTGGTTTATACTGAAACTATGTTACGTTTTCTGGGTGGGAATGCTTTATCCGTAATGTTCAGTTTTCAATACGCTCAAAACCTCAGTCACAATGACTTTTAATTTCGTGGTAGAATAACCATTGACACCTTCCGTTTACCCAACTCTAAGACTTGGGATGATTTTCAGGTACTTTCCATGATGGCGAATGCTAGAATCGACTCCCAGAACCGATAACAGCAAGAAATCACCTTCCAATTAAATCATCCATGGTGAGATTTGAACCCAGGTCTCATGGTTGGAAAGCGAAGGTTTTAACCACACGACCAAGCACCATGATGTCTGAATATGCATATACATATACATACACAGAATTCAGTGTAGAAACTGATGGGGGTGGGTAACAGTCTGACATATATTAAAGAACTAGCAGCCATACTCAGCTGGTCAATCAGAAAAAACGTTCAATTAGAATGGAGCAAAAACAGCATCATGTTTAGATGTAACAGAATATTCAGTTACTTTAAAGTACTTTCATGAAAAAGACATTTTGAATTAATGCATACTGATATAACAGACGTAGTCTGTATTTATGCAATCGAAGTTAGCCGAGGACATGAAGGGGTAAAACAGGCAACATGAAGACCCACTTCAGACTACAATTATTTTGGAATCTTAGAAATTCAATTTGTCAGATGTAAAAAAGGATACATTTATAAAGCAATTGTTAAGTTTGTTGAAAACTGGTTGAAAGATCAACGAAAAATAAGAGAGAAACCAGTAAAAATCGCCATTTTTCGCTATTTACGCGGGTTTTCACTATATGGGTGTACGCAATTATCAAGTTAAATGACTGTTAAACAATCAACTTATTGTTGGCTACAATTGAGTGAAGTTTGTATTAGATTGCTTGAAAATTGAGGGAAATTTTAGTTCAAAATTTGTGTTGAAATCGATTTTGTGTTGAAATTGATTTTTCGTTTTTAGCAGTTTTTCGATAAACGCAGTGGCGTAGAAATAAAATTGAGATATCGTTGATCTCGTCATGATGTAAGTAACCTATGTACCGAGCTTGAACGAAATCGGAGGAAAATAGTTGAATTTATCGATTTTTGATCGGCTTTATCGATTATTGATTTTTTAAAATTTATTGATTTTTTATGCTAAGAACCTATCTCTTACATTGTACTATGTATAAGTCAAGTTTGGTCAAAATCGGTTGGATGGATCTCGAGTGAAAAGGTATCACACAAACACACAGACATCCTGTTTTATATATAGAGATTGGAATTTCGTCATTTCATAACTCTTGTAAATTGGCCTTTAATTGTGGTGAATTTATAAATGAAATGACATTTGTGTTTCCTCAGTCGCGACTGTGTAGAAACAAACGTCCTTAAAGACACGGGTCTTTGAGGAACATTAAAATGCTCCTTAACGAGTTATGGCGGCCAATCGCTAGGAAAAGCTACCTTTCTTTCTCTTAAACAAAACCGGCGCGGATTTTCAAAAAATATTTTACGAGAGCTAAGCTATTAATGGATGTTTTTATATTTTCTAAAGCTATAAAATCGTATTGTATTTCCTCGACAAGATAACAAGACATATCAAGTCGTCATAGTTTCTGTTAACACAGAAACTCTCGCTTTCCCTGTCTGCTTAAAAGGATTCGAAAACAGAGATGAGAGACAAAAAATCCGAGAAATTCATATCTACCTCAAACTACTTATCTTCAGATGGAAAATCCATCAGAAGACATGTTTTATAAAACAGAAATTAAAATCTAGACCAATTTTCTCAGGAATGTAACCAGATTATCAATAATTAGCCGAATTACCCGAACCTTGTAAGAAAATGATGATTGATTTTAAATCTTTGTTATAATTTGTAGAGAAAAATGATGCATTTCAGTATTACCCAATGATCTTGCTGATGTGACCTCCATCTTCTGGTTTTCTCCTATATTTTGGATAGAAGTCATTTCCTTATTCAGATTTAAATTTAATTTAAATCAAAGAGAACAAAAATTTTCATTGATGAGTTTGTGCCTCCCAGGGACCTCTTTTAATCAAAATGAAATATGCTTATAAAATTACCCTAGGAATCATTCCCTTGTTCAAATTTAAATTTATATCCGAAGGGGGAAAAATTCGGTGAGGGGTTTGTAAATCCCACCCACCCCCGGGGAACCTCTTTGATCAAAATGAAATATTCCTATCCAATTACCCTGGGTAATGCAGTTTCAGAATATATATGGTTATGGGCGTCTACCTCCAAAACCCTAGGAGGGGTTCTATAACAAACGGATAGACAGAGACTACAACTTTATATATATATAGATGTACAAATTTATATATATATATAGATATTTTTCCAGTTCAATACACAAGAGCCACTCAAGTTAGATGATTGATTGGTTGATTCATTTTCTACGTCTTATAAAATATTTCCAGGTTATTTAAAGCTAAATTTACATATATATATATATAGCGATTTGCAAAAAACCAACATAGTTTATAAATTCAAGTCCCCTTTGGGAGATTGTATCTCCAACGATTTAAATAATGTTTATGTTGGTCACACCACAAACTCGCTTTCATGACGCTTGACACTACATTGGAATGAAAACTCTAACATTTTTAGGCATTTAAAACAACATGCCTGCCCGCACACACAATTCCGCAAAATACTTGTCGAAAACACAATTATACTTCGACATGAAAACAATAGACAAAAACTAAAAATACTTGAAGCATTATACATCAAACAGTTGAAACCCAACCTAAACAAAATCAACTATGGAATCTCTACAAATATCCTTAAATGTCTGTAGTTGGTGACGGAGGCCATTGGTTTGTGCCAACGGCTTTCCATACTTCATACTTCTCCAATTCACTCTCGCTTGGTCATGTGTGACGTCATGAGATGCGGTGCGATTTTCGCTTCTAGCATCTTATATGCACGTGTTTATCGTTGCTTAGAGATCATCTATGTAAACATTCACAGACTGTCATCACTGTCTTGTCCGTATATTGCTTAATATGTTGTAATTGACAACTTTGATAATGGCTTATGTAAGCCGAAAGCTTAGATTGTATTAAAAAATATGGATCAATATTGTGAATTTCTTTCTTCGTTCAATGATAATGTTATTAAACTTATTAGACATTATGAAAAGGGTTTACATAAAATAAATAGACAACACTTGTCTATATTATTTAATGAAACGTGTATATATATATATATATATATATATATATATATATATATATATATTGTAAGAATTTTTATGCGGAATGGTCTAATGATACAAGTCTTAAAAATTAGCTGTAGGAGAAGTGGCGGATCATATCTTTCTCGAGAGTATTTGTCCATTACACCAACATCCAAGTTTACAGCACCTAATATTCCCAAATGTTAACCCATCTAGGTATTGGCCAGGCTCGACGTTGCTTAACTTGAACAGGAACCGTTGTTTCAACGCGATGCGGTCGTAAGCCTCGAGGTAGACGAATGAGGTGTGAACATAAGTGTAGGCAGGTAATGAGGACATGAAGGATAGTTAAATGACTAGATTTGCAAAGATTAAGATTGCAGATCTTGAGAAACACACCCAGGCCTGAGTCAATTTCACAAAGTAGTGATTCTTGGAATGTAGCTTTCGAAGTGGAACATCTTTTTTTACAAAAGGAAAATGTGGGAAATGAAGGTGATTCAATCCTGTGGACTTAGCAAGGTGTGTCTTTGTTGTAAAGGTCTGAACTGGTGACATTAAAGAATGGAGATCGTCTGAACTTGGAAGAAGGAACATTTTCCTGTTATTTTTTTTTCTTTGTAATAAAGAAGAATAAATATTTACAATAAATCTTGCCATTTTAAACGTCATGCAAGAAAGCCTTATATATATATATATATATATATATATATATATATATATAGAGAGAGAGAGAGAGAGAGAGAGAGAGAGATAACTAGACTCGTTTCGAAAAACCCTCGAATTTTTGATTTGCTAATCAAATCAATCTCGAGGGAAAAAAGGTTTTAAAAAAAAGAAAGAGCTACAAACATGAACTTCTGCCAACAAAAAAAAATCGCACAGATGCAAGTCTGAAGCCCAAAGAAAAAAAAACCCGATACGAGTAACAACTAACTAACAAAAGAGCTCAATACAACCGTAGAGCAGACCTAGATACACCTAGTGAGCCAGACAAACCTACCTAGGTTTGTCTGGCTCACTAGGTGTATATATATATATATATATATATATTACAAGTGGTTTATACTGCAATTATGCTGTACAATTATGCTGTATCTGAGAAAAATCGTGTTATCTATCGTGATCAACGGTTACAGCTATCGACAGCCCCCAACGGTTCCGTCTATCCGATTTCATTCACAAGGCTTGGGTCAACCCGTGGTATGGTTTTCAGGCACTTTCAAAGGTGCCGTACGCTCCATTTCGATAACATCAGGAAGTCTCCTTCCTGACAAATCGACCATGGTGAGATTCGAACCCGGGTCTCGTGGTCAGAATGCGGATGTTCTAACCACTCATATTACACACATATATATATATATATATATATATATATATATATATATATATATATATATATATATATATATATATATATATATATATATATATATATATATATATATATATATATATATATATATATATATATATATATATATATATATATATATATATATATATATAAAAGGGCGATATAGCGAAAAAATCAATAAATTTTAAAAAAATCAATAATCGATAAAGCCGATCAAAAATCGATAAATTCAACTATTTATAAATATATATATATATATATATAAGAGCGAATTATAATGTACTAGCGATGATACCCGGCTCTGCGTGGACTCTTTTCTTTGTGCAACTGCACGACGCTGTCGTTACTTTGTGTATGTGAATCTACCGTAAAATGGTTTTAGATAAATTGTCCTAATTAAAACTTTTCGAAATTTTTAATAAGTTTTGTAGCTGTTTATTTCATATACAGCATGTCATAATATTTATTTACAATTTATAATATTTTTTTAGACGCTTTTAGACAGCAACACCCTTCTTACGAATGAAATGCCAGGGGAAATAGGTGTTATTCAACCTTATGGTCGTAGCAAGGCGAGTATTTGCTGTAAAGTTGTGGCACTAAACAATGGATCTCGTCTGCTGAAAGATTGAACGTGTTTTTTCAATCCATAAGACTCGCCACGAATTTCAAGTAATGGCGTCGCTTTGTCAGTGTTATCAAGACAAAGCTGATTTTCTCAAAAGATCATTTCTAACGAAAGTAGGTTAAAACATTTTAAGATGCTTTAGCGAAAAACGTCATCCTGGTTGTGTAATTATGGCGAGTAAAGAACTCAAGGCATGAATGTTTTATAATTAACTTTATATTTTGTACACTCCAATATTCTGTCACATAATCTCAGCAAGTCTATACTATGTTTAGTATCTAATTCTCTTTCTGGCTATTCTGCGAGATCTACCAAATTCTATTCCTTCCCGTTTTAAGAGATCTACCAAATTCTATTCCTTCCCGTTTTAAGAGATCTACCAAATTTTATTCCTTCCCGTTTTAAGAGATCTACCAAATTCTGTTCTTTCCCGTTTTAAGAGATCTACCAAATACTGTTCCTTCCTGTTTTAAGAGATCTACCAAATTCTATTCCTTCCCGTTTTAAGAGATCTACCAAATTCTGTTCCTTCCCGTTTTAAGAAATCGACCAAATTTTATTCCTTCCCGTCTTAAGAGATCTACCAAATACTGTTCCTTCCCGTTTTAAGAGATCTACCAAATTCTGTTCTTTCCCGTTTTAAGAGATCTACCAAATTCTGTTCCTTCCCGTTTTAAGAGATCTACCAAATTCTATTCCTTCCCGTTTTAAGAGATCTACCAAATTTTATTCCTTCCCGTTTTAAGAGATCTACCAAATTCTGTTCTTTCCCGTTTTAAGAGATCTACCAAATACTGTTCCTTCCTGTTTTAAGAGATCTACCAAATTCTATTCCTTCCCGTTTTAAGAGATCTACCAAATCCTGTTCTTTCCCGTTTTAAGAGATCTACCAAATACTGTTACTTCACGTTTTAAGAGATCTACCAAATTCTATTCCTTCTCGTTTTAAGAGATCTACCAAATTTTATTCCTTCCCGTTTTAAGAGATCTACCAAATTATGTTCTTTCCCGTTTTAAGAGATCTACCAAATTCTATTCCTTCCCGTTTTAAGAGATCTACCAAATTATGTTCTTTCCCGTTTTAAGAGATCTACCAAATTCTGTTCTTTCCCGTTTTAAGAGATCTACCAAATACTGTTCCTTCCTGTTTTAAGAGATCTACCAAATTATGTTCTTTCCCGTTTTAAGAGATCTACCAAATTCTATTCCTTCCCGTTTTAAGAGATCTACCAAATTTTATTCCTTCCCGTTTTAAGAGATCTACCAAATTCTGTTCTTTCCCGTTTTAAGAGATCTACCAAATACTGTTCCTTCCTGTTTTAAGAGATCTACCAAATTCTATTCCTTCCCGTTTTAAGAGATCTACCAAATCCTGTTCTTTCCCGTTTTAAGAGATCTACCAAATACTGTTACTTCACGTTTTAAGAGATCTACCAAATTCTATTCCTTCTCGTTTTAAGAGATCTACCAAATTTTATTCCTTCCCGTTTTAAGAGATCTACCAAATTATGTTCTTTCCCGTTTTAAGAGATCTACCAAATTCTATTCCTTCCCGTTTTAAGAGATCTACCAAATTCTATTCCTTCCTGTTTTAAGAGATCTACCAAATTCTGTTCTTTCCCGTTTTAAGAGATCTACCAAATACTGTTCCTTCCTGTTTTAAGAGATCTACCAAATTCTATTCCTTCCGTTTTAAGAGATCTACCAAATTCTATTCCTTCCCGTTTTAAGAGATCTACCAAATCCTGTTCTTTCCCGTTTTAAGAGATCTACCATATACTGTTCCTTCCCGTTTTAAGAGATCTACCAAATTCTATTCCTTCCCGTTTTAAGAGATCTACCAAATCCTGTTCTTTCCCGTTTTAAGAGATCTACCATATACTGTTCCTTCCCGTTTTAAGAGATCTACCAAATTCTATTCCTTCCCGTTTTAAGAGATCTACCAAATACTATTCCTTCCCGTTTTAAGAGATCTACCAAATTCTGTTCCTTCCCGTTTTAAGAAATCGACCAAATTTTATTCCTTCCCGTCTTAAGAGATCTACCAAATACTGTTCCTTCCCGTTTTAAGAGATCTACCAAATTCTGTTCTTTCCCGTTTTAAGAGATCTACCAAATTCTGTTCCTTCCCGTTTTACCAAAATCTGTTTTTTGAAAATTCTGTTTTTTGAAAGCTACCAAAATCTGTTGCCGTTTTACGAGATCTGCCAAAATCTGTTTCTAGCTATTCTGCGAGATCTGCCAATTTTTTTTCGTTGCCGTTTTACGAGATCTACCAAAATCTGTCTGACAGATATGACTCTGAAATCGATTCTGTGTTTTATTCAATCAAAATTATCTTATGAGTAAGTTGTCTAGTCTTCGTCGTTTTTTTGTTTATTGGGGTTTTTTTTGGCGGGGGGTTCGCCAAATTCAGAACTGATATAAGCTATTTCCCGCCATTTATTATAATTGTCGTATGAGTGCAGACCTTCCAGTGCACTCACTTGGTCGTATTTCGATGGTGCAGATGTTGTCCCATCAGATTTGCAGTCACATCGAGAACTTTCATCACGCTAATATTTCTTAGGCTTACCTCAATCTACCGAAGGATGTTTTTCTTTTTCTCTGTAGATTGCTAAAGAGCTAGTGTTCTACATATGAATGAGACATTAATTTAATACCTACACCCGTGAAGTGGGATATTATAAATCAGGAATGGGTCTTGTTATTCGGGGTTAGCCTCCTCCAAGATAAAGTTACCTTCACCATGGCATAATCATAGTTTCTCGAATGTTGTCTAAAACAGAAAGATTATCTACCTGTTGTGCTTATTTATTTATTGGCTCATCATTCAATCGTTACTCGGAGTTCACAATCGAATGTTACTAAAAGTGGACATATTAAATATTAATCTACTCTGTCTCCCACTTATTGTCTGCGTGTATTTATAACATCATTAGTGCGTTAATTTCTAAGTGTGAGAAAAAAAAATCATGGCCTACTTTTTTGGCATGGGAGTAGATAAAGTGAAGAATCCCAAAATGATACACAGTCGCCTAATTCTTTTTAATGGCATGTCCCACCGGGATGTAAGTGACAGTAACTCTCCGGAGATTTTTATTTATTATCTGTGAATTACCATGGGTTCTTGGGAAAATTGGTTGCCGCCCAAAACTAGATAACCTGTTATTTAACCCATATCTGAGGATATTCATTCATGCTTTTCCCAAGACATACGTTTTTATCCGGATTAGTGGCGACTACGCGATTTAGCATGGAGACTATGAGATAGATAGATAGATAGATAGATAGATAGATAGATAGATAGATAGATATGAACAGAATAATAGATAGATAGATAGATAGATAGATAGATAGATAGATAGATCAGGACTTCATCAAGATAATAATAAGCAAACATTTTAAATTCTGGAAGACCTTTATATGAGAGAATTGCGGCCCAAAATAAGTCAACTACTAGTATAGCAACAGAGTTCTTAAATTTTTTCAAAAAATTAATTTGTGAACTTGAAAGGATTAAACCTAAAATAAATAAACAGAATACGTCTAAATTATTTAGCCAAACCTGAATGAAAATATGTTGCATATATATATATATATATATATATATATATATATATATATGTATGTATTAAAAAGAAGAGAGAAACCACAATCGTTTTTGGCTGTAATATTAAATATTATGATTTATTTTCCATAATTTTGCACACGTGTTTCCGGTCTCGCGGCCTTCATCAGGCAAAGCGGAGATTTCCACATATTATTAAAAATAATTAATTTTTTTTTTTATATTTTTCTATGTTAAATATTCTCGATATAAGACATTCTCTTTTTTGTGTGTTACTGACCCAAATGTCTTTCTTGAACTGGCAGTGAAAATGTCTGCGTGAAGGGTTATAAAACAATTAGGATTGGTCCGAGAAATGGTGAAGGAGCTATCAGCATTCTCATCTTTTAATGACCCTTGTGTGTTCTTAGATCTATTTCCATTTTCTTGTGTTTTTGTCAGCATGCGTATGTATATGTATATTCCCTCTCCATACATACAAACTGTCTTATTACGAAAAATTAGTAAACACATTTGTAAACATACACACATATACACACATGTACACACACACAAACAAACACACACACTTCCTATGCTGTGTATTGTTTGTCTGTGTGCCCATTGTTTTTTTAATAATATATATATATATATATATATATATATATATATATATATATATCAGCATGCGCATGTATACGCGCACTTCCTCTCTACATACACATACTGTCCTATTACAAGGAATCTGTATATACACACACACATATACATGCATACATACTTACATACATATACATATACTTCCTAAGTTACACAGAAGCAGTACACACACAGACACATATATGCATACATATATACGTTCATACATATACATATACTTCCTAAGTTGTGTGGGGTTTGTGAGCGTGCCTGCTTTTGTCAATATGTATATATATATATATATATATATATATATGTGTGTGTGTATGTATTCGTGTTCCACAGACACCCGCATGTGAGCGTGTGTGCATGTATGCGAGTGGTTTCATCATTGTATTTGGCCATGATGTGCACATGTCGTGTGTTTTTGCGTGTGGGGTTATGATCTCTTTAGTTCTGGTTTAAATTTGTTTATCATAAGTAGGATTTGAACTTGCACCCCCTTGATTGGTTGTCTTTTGAACGCTCGGCTACAAAGAGCTTCACAATCAAGTAGATATGCCTTTCAAGTAAATGTGAATGAGTGAATGGTCTTTAAAAGACAAAATATAACCTTGGTTGATTGCAAAGTTCTTCGTGCGCCGAGCGGTCAAAGCACAACGGTGATTCCTGCAAATGGCTACACACGTTTCAATCCTGCCGTAGTGTGAAATTTATTTATCAAGTTTTCTCTAGTACGCAGGCCAGTAGACAAAATAAATACATTTTAAACAAACGGTTGACAAAATAAATACATTTTAAACAAACCGTAGACAAAATAAATAGATTTAAAAAGAAAACGGTAGACAAAATAAATATATTTTAAACAAACGGTAGACAAAATAAATATATTTTAAACAAACGGTAGACAAAATAAATACATTTTAAACAAACGGTAGACAAAATAAATAGATTAAAAAAAAAACGGTAGACAAAATAAATACATTTTAAATAAACGGTAGACAAAATAACTATATTTTAAACAAACGGTAGACAAAATAAATACATTTTAAACAAACCGTAGACAAAATAAATAGATTTTAAAAAAACGGTAGACAAAATAAATACATTTTAAACAAGCGGTAGACAAAAAAAAAATACATTTTAAACAAACCGTAGACAAAATAAATAGATTTAAAAAAAACGGTAGACAAAATAAATACATTTTAAACAAGCGGTAGACAAAATAAATAGATTTAAAAAAAACGGTAGACAAAATAAATACATTTTAAACAAACGGTAGACAAAATAAATAGATTTAAAAAAAAACGGTAGACAAAATAAATACATTTTAAACAAACGGTAGACAAAATAAATACATTTTAAACGAACTACATTTACACAAATACGGATATTAACTAAAATAACATTTGAAGAAATAAACATATATATGAACTTGTAGTCATTAACTTTTTATTCTTCGCGCAACATTGGCATATATTAACACTGATAATATTAAATCAATTTAAATAAGTTTGAATTAAATATAAAGTCAACTTAACGCGTAACTTTGATAGAATCAAATATAACATAATTACACGATGATGCCCCTGTAAGTGATGACGTTGCGTTGAATCTCGAATTCCACTCGTATCGTCTGTTAAACAGAACCAAGACAGAAAACGACGCCGCCAAGAGAATAACCATTTATTTCCATCTATTACATACAAAATTATCAGGGTGTCATTGTAAGACATTGTCGAGAGTAAAACCTTGGGATTGTATCTTGTGGGGATGTTAAAGAGGCAGACAAACTTCTGTCCTTCTTTCTGACTGACGAATATAATCTGAATAAGCGTTCCTTTATATAAGGAATCGTAAAAGTGATGAAATGTGGTTATTAAGATATTTTATGTTGAGTACATAAAAACAAAGAAGAGATTTTACATAACACTTTATTCATTTTAAGTAACTAGGAACATCACAATATATGTTCGTTATTCACCTCGTACCTATTACTTTTATTTACCTTGTACCTATTGCTTTTATTTATCTCTTACTTATTACGTTTTCCTACTTTCCGGCCACTTACAATCTTCAAAAATTTAAATGCAACGCCAGTCGTCATCTTCTGTCTTCCTGAATCATGTTCTTTTATTGTCCTTTCTCCTCATTTAAGTCTTTTCGTTTTCTTTTACTCCAGGTTAACCACTAACGTCATTATCGCTTTGCTTAGGGCGAAATGATTTTAAAAATTCTGTTAAAATATTTCAGGTTGACCGCAAGGGAGTATATAGTGAGTTCGCCATGGTAACAATTCTTTCTCTTTTTTAATTGCTCGTATCCGCATATACATGTCTGCTAGGTTAGTTAGCTAAATCCCTGATGCAAACGCTATTATCCTCATCTTTGTCGCCCTATTTATTACAACGTTTCGGCCGTTGTACGTTCGGGCCTTCTTCAGGTGGTTGCAATGTCGAATGGACACATAGCACAGTGGATAAAGGCGTTAATTAGATCCAGTGACAGGACCCAAAGAGTGTGAGTTCAATACCCGGTTAAGGCAGTGGAGAACTTTCAGAGGGAAATTAACAGGAGATAACTGATAACTGACATCCATTAAACATGGCACGTGGAACTAAAACAGTCTACCCCAGTGAGCGAAATAAAGGGTTCAGTTCGACATTCCAACCACCTGGAGAAGGCCGGAGCGTACAACGGCCAAAACATTGTAATAAATATAGCGACAAAGTTGAGGACAATAGTCCGAATAATGTAAATAGTGTACATAATACCTCACCACAGAAATATAGACAGAAACAAGTTATATATTAACTTTTATAGAGTCCCCTAAGGTGTATAGCGCCACAGCCTTACTACGCTAGGTGTCGCTGCAGTGTTTTCTGTAGAAAGTAGATTTTTACGGGTCGAAATTGCTAGCTTCACTCCCCATTGGTTTTGAATTCAGAGTTCTTCTATTCTTAAACTAAAGCTAAAAAAACAGACTATCCTGCTATTCAACCCTTACCTGGAAGGGAGGGAGAAGAGATACATTAACATGGGTATTTATTTGCGCGAAAGTGAACGCAACGTTTTCTTCTGGAATTTGAACTCTACACTTGATAGGTCAACAACGACTACGTTCCGCGCACATTCATAAAATGTTATATTGCATGGATTAAATAAGATAAGGAAGAAAGTAGTTATAAGCCTATGCTTGAATGACGTGTGTTGCTTAGCTTTCGTAACCTAATTAATAAAAACACCGACAATATCAGGTGTATTCTAAATTATATGAAATGTTTGAACAAATCTCGTCGGAGGCAAATTCCTTACTTCTGATCCATGCTAATTGCTTAAAGGTCGAAGAATCTGAATGTTGGAATAAAAAGCAACAAAAATGAAACAAAATTAAAAAAAAACGTCTATTTCATGATTTATAATGAAAATTCTACTTCTAAATCTTCACTAATTCAATTATATAAATATCTTAAATGTCTACGAATTTCTGTTTTGAACATGACTTCAGTTTTTTTTGCCAGGAAAATGCAAATGAAAAGTCATTTTTAAGGAAAATGTGCGAATAGCCGAACGGTTACCGACACAAAAATGAAAATCTACGATCCAAGTTCAAATTCCCGCCTATTCTAATGCGTTCACTTACACCCTAACGCACTTGAGAATAGCACGAATCCCCCACTTCTTCCTCACTCCCGCTATGGGTTAAATAGTAGAATAGACTCTGTCCTGTAGCTTTGGATGGCAGCCAGTGTAGGAGGAAGGTAATTTAAAACTGAAAGACTAATCTATCTTTACCATGAAGTCATGGCAATTCTTCTGTGGTGATTGTGTAGCTTAGATGTGGCACAAGACCGAAAGTATGGGGCACCCAGTGAGGATCGAATTCACTACTCGGTCGCAATTTTTCTAGTGAGACAAGACTACTAACCATTACACCACGTCTTTTGTGTGTCATACCCCTTCAGGTCGTTGCTCTCCACAATTTCCTGTTCTTGGTAACTCTTGGGAAAAATTTGTCTTTTTGCTCCCCCACTCTCTCTCTCTCTCTCTCTCTCTGTCTCTCTCTGTCTCTCTCTCTGTCTCTGTCTGTCTGTCTGTCTGTCTCTCGCTCTCTCTCTCTCCCTCCTAAACCCAGTTCTGCCATCCATATTACATTAGGTATGTTATACGCTGCTTTTTTCTTGGTCCCTTCTTGCCTTCAATATGTCCTGTGAGTATCAAACTTTCCAAGCCCGCTTTCCTCATTATGTACCTTAGAAATAAGTATAAGAGGCCTTTTGTTTCCATTTTCTCTAAACTTTCTTCGTTTCTCACATATTCAGTCCATATTATTCTCAGCATCCTTCTGTAGAACCATATTTCTGTTGTCTCAAGTCTTTTCTTCATCTGTGAGAGAGATTGCCCAGAATTAACTGCCATATAGGAGGTGTTTAGTTTTTCCTTCCGCTTGTGCTGTTAGGCGTTGCGGGGAGACACAGTCGTCTGTCAGCGGCAAGACGAGTGGCCTGGAGGAGATATATCTTGTGGGCTCTCAGAGTGTCTGCTACTGAGTCGTTCCAGCGTCTTCTTGATCCACCTCTCGCTCTCTAGCCAGTGTACATGAGGATGTATGCTCGCAGGGCTGATTGGTTGATAGCCATACGAGTGAGGTGTCCGGATCACCTGATCCTTTGTCGTTCGATATGTTGTATGATTGGTATTACCAGTATCATATCTCTTATTGCCTCATTCCTGATCTTGTCTCGTATCAGCTTCCTCTCAAGGGTTTTCATTAGGGGCCGTGTCTGGCACTGGTATGTCAGCGTTGGTAGGAAAATGGCTTTGATGAGATTTGCATTGGTGCTCATGGAAATGCTAAGAGGTTTTAGACGATGAGTAATTTGGTAACTGACTGCGTTGGCTTTCTGACATCTGGTCTCCATTTCTCTGTCTAGATTGCCGTTTTCAGTAAATATGCTGCCCAGATATTTCGAATTCACTGGTTTGCTTTAGCTGGGTCCCATTAATGTAAAGGTCCAGTTTTTCTGGTCATATAGGAGGAACGGCATAATACCATGATCGCCTACATCCTCATAAGACATGGTATTTAAGAAATAAAAATAATTAAGGCAAACATAAAAAGAAAGAGATGGGCATATTTCATTATTGCTATGAATTAAAATCTAATCTTCCCTGTAAGAGATATTTAGTACTTGTAACCTTTTTAAATCTATGTAAGAGATACATAAGAGATATTTAGTACTTGTAACCTTTTTTAATCTATATAAAAGATTTATAGTATTTGTAACCTTTTTAATCTATATAAAAGATTTATAAGAGATATTTAGTACTTGTAACCTTTTTTAATCTATATAAAAGATTTATAAGAGATATTTAGTACTTGTAACCTTTTTAATCTATATAAAAGATTTATAAGAGATATTTAGTACTTGTAACCTTTTTTAATCTATATAAAAGATTTATAAGAGATATTTAGTACTTGTAACCTTTTTTAATCTATATAAAAGATTTATAAGAGATATTTAGTACTTGTAACCTTTTTTAATCTATATAAAAGATTTATAAGAGATATTTAGTACTTGTAACCTTTTTTCAATCCATATAAAAGATATTTAGTAATTTTAACCCTTTTTGATTAATCTATATAAGAGATAAGATATATTTAGTACTTTTAACCTTTTTTTAATCTATATAAGTGATTTATGAGAGATATTTAGTACTTAAATCTTTTTTACAAAATCTCTCAACATTTAAACTCTGAACTACACATTCTTGAACCTAACTAGTCACAGCACTAGGTATTTTAGCTTATCTACATGTTTCATATTCATCGATCACCAGTTCGATAATCGATTAGGCTCGTTGAGTACCTTATGTAACAGTAGTAGCTGTCGGTTTGTCTAGGGCAATGTTTCTCAACCTTTTTAAGCAACAGCATACTCGTTATCACTTCCGAAAATGCTCGTTGGAGTCGAGACTTGTAACGCATGTACTGGTAGTAATAACGCCTTCAAATAATACTCACACTAGTAATACTTGTTCAAATAGTAATTGCCAAATAGTATAAGGATCAGTATAGAGAAATAGTATAGTTGATAAAGTAGAGAATAGCGATCCGTATAGTAATAGAGGATAGTGTAGAAATAGTGAAATACTGATTTGTACTTATAAAAAAAAATATGGCACAAGGCCAAAAGTGGAATGAGGAAAAGAACGGTCTTCTCTTTTAACGTTTAACTTAACTAGCCACAAACACTGACCCAAATTTGCAACACTATTCCTAACACCAAAACAGCGCATTCTTAATTACCATTCTTACTACATCCACCGTAATACCTCATTGTCTCTATGAAAATCTTAAATAGTCCCCATATGTACAAATATTGTTTGTGTGGATGAGGAAAATAAAACAAGTTAAATTTACAAGAAACTAAACATGTTAGTAATAAAACCCCCACAATCCTTAAATGTGGCAGAAATATCAGTTAACTGGGCGAAATCGATGCGGGACTATAATAATATTGATTTTATTAGCGTAGCTTAGATGTGGCACAAGGCCGAAAGTATGGGGCACTCAGTGAGTATCGAACCTACTACTCAGTCGTAATTGTTCTAGCAAGACAAGCTTGCTAACCATTACTCAGCCACGAGGTATCCTACGGGACTATAATATACAAACGTTCTTTCATCCCAAGCACTCACACAGACACGCACTCATTCTGACACAACAACAAATAAGAAAAACACACGAAACGAAAGGTGCCCCGCATCCACAAGAGAACTGACATCACTGACGACCACCTTACGAGGGAGGGGATGTGGAGTTAAACTAAAGAAAAATAGGGACAGAAATAAAAGGGGCCAATGAGGAAACACACCCTAGCTAAGTTAACTTGAAGAAAAAAAAAAAGAAAATAAATATTCAAGAACAAACTTAAACTAACCTAAATTCGGGATGGGTGGCCAAAGTTCAACCCAGAAAGAACAAAATCCTGATACCTAACCAGCTTCAAAATGCCACTCTAGGTCAACCCCTTTTACTCGACACAATCGCGCAAGATTTACCCACCTTTTGCCAAATTCTGATGAGGTGAGCCGCCCCTTTTCCGTCCTAATCTTGACTTTAAGCTGAGGCTTAAAGAACAAGATCAGTTGGGAAGAAATGAAGATTTTGTTTAGTTACATGAAAATAATTTAAAATCATATTGTACATAATCATCGGGGATTTTTTTAACTTGTTGTTTTTATTCCCCTCCTCCCACAGACAATATTTGTACATATGGGGACTATTTAGAATTTTCATTGAGAAAATGAGGTATTTTGGTGGATGTCGTAAGAAAGGTAAGTATGAATGTGTTGTTTTGGTGATAAGAATATTGTATTGTTTGATTGGATCAGTGGTTGTGGCTAGCTAAGTTTTCAAATTAAAACAGATGATGACCGTCCTTTCTCTATCCCCCTTTTTTAGGCCTTGTGCCACATTTTCTGTTTTTACAGAAATAAACATTCTCAAGTAGAAGAGTAGCGATCCCTTAGTCGTCACGCTACTTCCTATTTATAAGTTTTCTTTATGATCACGTGATCTACTTAATTAAATAATGGAGTCGCCCGTATTGCTCACTGACGATCTACGTTCTTACTACGGAATCGGCAACGGCACTTAAATTCCTATACAACAATATTGGGGCCTGAAATACAAACCAGTTTCATCAGCGATCGCTATTATACACATTATAAAAGATCAAGACTGTATGCTCTATCCTTTCAAACTAGGCGCTTTCTAAGTTTGGCAGTGTGGGTGTTTTCGTGCTGTTATGTGGAATAATTATAAATTTAAATCTTTCAGTTGCTACAGGTGAACAGCTATCAGCTGAATGACAAGACACATGAAAACATGTTCGGAGATTGAAAATGCATTGCGAATGGTTTGAAGTAGTAGATAAAGTATTGTCCAAATTCCTATCAGCAGCGAATACAAGTCATATAGAATGATTATTCAATAATGTCGGTCGAACAATTGATAAAGCCATAAAATCATATTTATCGATCCTACATGAAAAGTAAATGCAAATATGTGTCTCCCAAAAGGTTTATAAATTATCATGAGTGTGTTCTGTTTGGGAAATGCGCGTGGCAAAGCGCTTATCGGCGCGGTAAATAGAATCAGCGTATCGAGTTCAAACCCCGGCCGATTTCGTTGCGCACAAATACCCTTGGAAAAGGTAAGAATACCTCTCTTCTCTCCCACTGCGGCTAGTAAAACAGACTGGGTTTTATGAGCAACCGTTCTCGAAAGAAAACACTGAATTTGAAACTGGTTA
This sequence comes from Acanthosepion pharaonis, assembly GCA_903632075.3. Classification (NCBI taxonomy): domain Eukaryota; kingdom Metazoa; phylum Mollusca; class Cephalopoda; order Sepiida; family Sepiidae; genus Acanthosepion; species Acanthosepion pharaonis. The sequence continues at coordinate 2,462,087 of CAHIKZ030000685.1, read as the reverse complement.
AAAGACTAGTCAAATAATGGCACTAAGGGGGCAGGAGTTTCGTTAGGGATTATGTCAAGATTTAATCTTACCGTATTTTAAGTGATATATATATATATATATATATATATATATATATATATATATATATATAAATTTTCTGATTGTTCTTCATCGTGGCTAGACGTCCGATTGCTTCAAGCCGGGATCGAAGCTCCACCGATATGGCATCAGTCCGAGATCCCACCCTAGGCTATCATTGCACGGCAGAGATACATATATATATATATATATATATATATATATATATATATATATATATATATATATTTTAAGTTATGAAGAACTTGGTAAACCGAATTGGTAAATCCAAGGAGGATGAAATCCTGAGAGCTCAATGTGAAATAAATTATTGTAATGGTATCTTAAAGTGGTCTGTCTTTCATTAAATATATATATATATATATATATATATATATATATATATATATATATGTGTGTGTATATATATATATGTGTGTGTGTGTGTGTGTGTGTGTGTGTGCACATTTCATTGAATACGACAGACAAGGTACTTTTATTTAGTTTTATATAAAATTTCTCATGCGATCTAATAATTTTTTTCTTTTCCGATGATAAATTGTATAAAAACTGTCCGAATGTTCTTTTTAACCGACCGCTTTCGGCTAGACATAAAAAAATTAGATTAGTTATTTATTACAAAAAAAATTTAAACCTCTAACCTTATAGTTAAAAATAATAATTCACCTCCTAGAACAAAATTAAATAGGGCAAATATTATTTACGAATTTAAATGCTCATTAAGGAATTGTATTCCTGATCAATTCGTAAATAATTATATAGGCTACACTACAACATGTTTGACATACAGACTCACTCTACATCTTTCTGACCATAGCTCAATTACATGTCATTTAAATATTCATGGAGACCTACCGGACACTATTCGTAACATACTTGTTGACACACACAAATATAATAGGATCATCTACATGCAAAAAAAGGCTAAAAATTATGGAAGCCTTATTAATAAAAAGAAAAAAAATACCCAACACTTAATAATATCAACTTTGAACATGGACATAATATCTTGAGCGTATTTTGAAAAATGAAAACATTTTATAAAACATACATACAACAAACTATTTCTTATTTAACAGTTAAAATATTTCATCCTAAATGTATAGCCGAAAGCGCTCGGATAAAAAGAACATTTGGTCAGTTTTTATATAATTTATCATCTGATAAGAAAACAAATTATTAGATCACATGAGAAATTGTATAAAAAACTAAATAAAAGCACCTTGTTTGTCGTATTCAATGAAATGTGCATGGAAGAAGGATTACTGCCTAAATACACAAATGTGTGTGTGTGTGTGTGTGTGTGTGTGTGTATTTTCAAACGTAAGCAAAAGAATTAATGATATTTTTAATCCGCCGTTTATAAATTCAATAAATTTAATGTTGTTTATTTATTCATTTATTTATTTATTATTGATATTGGATATGCAAAGGAAAGGAAAATTATATAAACATTGTTGAGTTTTAAGGTCTGGAATTATTGGAAATAATTAACTTAAATACTCCAAACTTCTCATATTAAATGATAGATATCAGGAATTTATTGGAATTATAAAGTGATATCAACTGGTGAATTTTAATGCTTCTTTATAACATTCACAATTTGCTTCTGTCTCAATCGAAACAATTTTTCAACCAATAATAATAATAATATTAATTATAATAATAACAATAATAATATCCAACGTAAATAAAATTAAAAAATAGAAAATAAAATAATAAAATAATAGAAAATAAAATAAATTAAATAAATAAATCAAGAGATAATTATAAAACAACAAACTGAGAATATCAAAATAGACAGAGATAAAAATAATAAAGATAATACTATTAATAATAGTAAAATATAAAGATATAAATTAATTAATAATTTAAAATTATAAATGATTTAGGCAAGACAATCACATAAGTAACTGCTATATACCGTACTTATGAACACTAACGGGTATGTCCCAATTCTCATAAATACGTTAGACACTATTGTAAGTGGGGGTAATCTGCTGTCTTAGTAGTCCACCACTCGCAGTGGTTTACCTACTTCAAGCCGCTGGCGAGTATTGTATTTTGTTGATGTTATAAAGATTACAATTCCATTCCCAACCTCCGTTTTGGTTATTCCTCATTCAGTAATCCTATCTATATATGAAAATGTGATTACACGTATGCATATATGTTAGTAACCATATATAAAAAAAAGAATCAACACTTCAAGTGTATATACCCCAAAGTGAATGTTTTTAGGGAATTTTAAATTTGCTCTTATGTCTACACATGAAAAAATATATATTTGTGTATGTGTGTGTGAGAGAGAGAGAGGATATTAATCTTTTTTAATTAAAAATATAAGAGATTTTGCTTCTTGCTTTTTATACAGTGGGGTAATATAATTGTGACTGTAAGCATCTGCTAAGAAGTCGAGCAAAGGAATTCTGTTATTAATGTTATTATAAGTAAAGCGCAGAGCAAAAATTTTCACAAAGATTTCTTAAATTTTTTTTTATTTCGTTCGTCATTATGCTAACATATATTTGGCGTCGATATATCGAACTTATATCCTAGTCTTGACAAAATTATTAAAGATTTTGTTTTCTCCTCGAGTCTTGAAGAAACTGGATAAAGTGGGGCCAAGAGGCAAACCCATTGCGACGCCGTCGGTCTGCGTGTAGTACAAAAGTTAACGTAAAATTGTTGGTCTCATATTTGGAAGTGGGGACGAAGAATACTTATGTACGTTTTTTCATTATTTATCTTTAGTTTAACAGGGAAACAGTTAAAAATATTTTCAACATCTAATGACACTAGCGGCTGCTATTAGCTTTATTTAAGTGCAGTATTTCAAGAAATTCGTTGGTTGGATTAATACATATATATATATATATATATATATATATATATATATATATATATATATATATATATATATATATATATATATATATATATATATATATATATATATATATATATACACACACATATATATATATATATATATATATATATATATATATATATATATATATATATATATATATGAAAATCCCACTTATCTGTTCAAAGTACAGTAAGATTAAATCTTAACATAATCTTCCTACGAATATAAGATCCGTAATCGTCGATAATAATAGCATCTTATACAACTCTCTTTGTCTGTATAATAAAAATTCAAGAAAGGAAAAACGTTAGATAAGATATCCTTTCGTCTGAAAAAATAAGGTTTTGAAAATTTTCAATAGTCAATTATTAAAAAAAATAACAGAAGATATTTTCTCCTTTCCTCCTTCCTTAATTGATCCAATGACGTTTTTGTTTAAAACGCTTTAAGGGAGAACATTCTCTAAGAGAAATGCCAATATGACATCATTTGACGTCATCTCCTCGTCTAACAAATAACACCAATGTTTTATTCCCAACAATTACCACAAAAAGTTTGCAAGCCTTAGAACGGACAATAAATCAGAGTTAACAAAATATTCCTTATCTGTCGTATTTAGTAATACATATCTCATTGAAATTCAACTTTGAAATTAAATACATAGATGAATAGATATCGTGATTTGCTGAGTGCTTAGTGTCGGAGAAAGAACGTATTATAGATGTTGACAGTGTGAACATAGGAATCAACATTGCAAAGTAACAGTCAGTTTCACACTTCAATGTTATCAATAGAGTTATTTATTGCTGATTCCTGTGTCCAAACTGTATTCCACTTTCACTCTTTCTTTCTCTCTCTCTCTCTCTCTCTCTCTATATATATATATATATATATATATATATATTATAATTTTTTTTATTTGAAAATATGATTCCTTCGCTAATTCCTTCATATTTTTTAAACAAAAAATATTATAATATAAACTCTACTTCTGTATGGAGCACTGTTTTCTTAAAAATAAAAACAAAAATACTAAGGAACTCCGGATTATGCACCTAACGTGTTCTTTTCTATTTTCTGCATACCTGCGCACTTATATATATATATATATATATATATATATATATATATATATATATATATAAATTTATTGGTTTAAAATATGTTTTTTTCGCTACACAGTTCTAACCATGTTTCAAAAATGGAAACTGAAAGCTTCGAATTTAATTTTGTAATTAAATTAAAGACATTAGTTCCATTTCATAAATCAATTAATTTATAATATTAATGCTCTGTAAATTTACATTGAGCACTATTTTGTAAAAATAAAAATATCCATAAGATCACCGGATTATATATCTTACTGTTCTTTCTTTATATATATATATACATATATATATATATATGTGTGTGTGTGTGTGTGTGTGTGTGTGTGTACACTATTTACATTATTCGGACTACTGTCCACATCTTTGTCGCCATATTTATTACAACGTTTCGACCGTTGTACGGTCCGGCCTTCTTCAGGTGGTTGGAATATCGAACTGAACCCTTGACTTCGCTAACTGGGGTAGACTGTTCTAGTTCCACGTGTCATGTTTAATGGATGTCATCAGTTATCTCCTGTTAATTCCCCTCTGCAAGTTCAGCCTTAATCAGGTATTGAACTCACACTCTTTGGGTCCTGTAACTGGATCTAACTAACACTTTTATCCACTTTGACATGTGTCCTTGAGGACGTGTGTATGAATTTCTGGATATTATAAACGTAATGTCTTCAGTAACCATTTTTAACCAGATCTCATATTACAATTTTTGTTTTATTATCGCTTTTCTCTGGCACTCCTTATTACTGATTCCCATATTGTATTCATTTCTATGCTTGGTCGGCTCAGGAGATTTTTGTGGCCTAGCATATATGCTGATTCCTTAAGTTTACGAATTTTCCAATGGTGTTCCTTGTCAATGATCTCAACCTGATCCCACAGAGGGTGGTGACCTCTCTTTTCTCTCCCTATGTGGTCAGCCACGCCTGATTTTTCCACGTCCCCTCGTGTTACAGCTTTCTGGTGTTCTTGAAGCCTTAACTTAAGGGGGCGGCCTGTCTCCCCTTTATATTTCTTTCCGCATCTACACGGGATAGCGTACACACAGTCTTTAGTCATGTTCTCCTCTATGGGGGGCATCTTACTCGGGAGAGATATCTGCGAAGTGTTGTCCAGCTTCTGAAGGTTGTCCTGATGTTGTATGGACCGCAGCTACTTTGTATTTTCACCGATAACCCCTTCACATAAGGCAGGCAGACTGTTTTCTGAGTGTTGTTGCCATCCTCTTGTATCCGCCTATCCCAGTTAAGTGGGGGGCTTTTGTCATGTCCCCAGAGTAGTTGTTACGTTGTAGGGTACTACTTATACTGACCAATTCTTTATCTAATGTCTCTGGATCGCCACTTATGACTTTTGTTCGGTGTTGTAAGCAGTGGACGATCCCTTTCTTTACGCTGTATGGATGGTGGGAGTTGAAATTCAGGTACTGTCCGGTGAATGTCGGTTCACAGTATACAGATGTCTGGAACCCATGCTCTGTTCGTATATATATATATATATATATATATATATATATATATATATATATATATATATAAAAATATCATTAAATACATTTAAATATCCTATATATATATATATATATATATATATATATATATATATATATATATATATATATATATATATATATATATACATGTTGTCCATAAATTTCGTGTACACTTTAAAAAGTTTATACTTTTATTTGTATTTGCGATAGAAATAATCTGTAAAACATTTTATAAAGTTTAATGTACCCAGTTTTAAGTATAGTTATTGAATAATTCTTTACCACAAAATTTGCTGCAAATTAGTGTAAATCAGTTGGCAAATGTTTTCCGTGAACTGGAAAAACATATTACCCTTTGTATTGCTAATGATGGAGGACATGTGGAAACTTAAATAAAATTTCAATAAAATCTTAAAAAATATAGATTTACTTCTTTCTAATCATTTTTAAAATTATTTCTATCGCAAATACAAATAAAGTTATAAAAATTTTTTAAAGTATATATATATATATATATATATATAAAATGGAGAAAGTCCGACAATTATTTTAATTTTTATAGATACAAATATTTAAGTAAATGCTCTGTAATAAACAACATTTACCGGCCTGACTGTCCGAGAAATCTTCATAGAAAATATCCAATCTCCTACAGGATTCGAACCTGTATCCTATACGGAACAGTCATATAGACTGACGTGCCTTTTAACCGATTCGGCCACAGAGGATCGCTCGGTCGTCCACGCCCGACAATTATTTTAAGACATTTTATGTTTATACATTCTTTAAATATTTGTATCTATAGAAAAAATGTATAAACATAAAAATGTCTTAAAATAATTGTCGGACATTGTATATTTCATAATGTGTGACGTCATTTTTTTGATACGCCATGAGCAGATATGAATGTATGTGAGAGGTTCATGGATGATTGAAGATTAAAAGCAATAAATTCGACTTTGCTAACCGAACGATACTTGATTTTTGAAAACGAAAAGTGTCGATATTTGGGAAATATGGTCCTTGTCCGACCTGGAGAAGGTAGTATTTGGCCAAAAACGGCTTTACAAGAAACGGTTGCTGACCGAACCTTTGTGATGAGGTGAGACGACCACACTCTGCACACTTTCCTTCCTAGTTCTGCTATGCGGGATAACGATAGATAATTTTTTATATATCAAGAACAGTTTTGAAGGAAAGATGTATGACAAAGTGGAAAAAGTTTTCCTGTGACGCGTTTCGTCATTTAGGACTTCATCGGACTAGTTTTGTTTACGTTGATGCGTACGAACGGGAGACACTAGGAATTTCAAATTTAGAATTTTTTTAATGTCATTTAGGTATATAAATGGTGCGATGGGTAATTTTTTTTTTTAAATTTCGCGAAATCTGGAAATATCATGCTGTACTTCTTGACATTCGCACCGGAAGTTCCAATACGAACATTTCAGAGTGTTTGGGTTTCAATCTGAGGACAGTGTAGAGGACTCGGAAAGAGTTGTATGTGTCTAATGGTGATTACGAAGGTGTTTG
>CAHIKZ030000685.1:2425000-2452500 GCA_903632075.3 Acanthosepion pharaonis | reverse complement strand
TTTCATTTACTTAAGCCATTATCAAAGATATAAATCACAAACATATTAAACAATATACGGACACGACAGTGATGAAAGTCTGTCATTGTTTACATAGTGGATCACTAAGCAACGATAAACACGCGCATATAAGACGCTAGAAGCGAAAATCGCACCGCATCTCATGACGTCACACATGACTACACGAGAGTGAATTGTAGAATGAAATAAGGAAAGCCGTTGGTATAAACCAATGGCTTCTGTTACCAATTATAGAAATTATAGACATTTAAGAATATTTGTAGTATTGGGCCCGACAAAAAAAATTTAGATCGCATGTGAAATTGTATAAAAAAACTAAATAAAAGCACCTTGTCTGTCGTATTCAATGAAATGTGCATGAAAGAAGGACTAGTGCCTAAATACACAAATATATATATATATATATTTATGTGTGTGTGTGTGTGTGTGGTTATATCAAAATCGTATCACCTAATGATGTTAAAAGCATTTATATTACACAAATATCTACTTTTTAATATTATATCTTTACTGTCCAATGAAGTTAATTCCTAATTGAATATTAATCGCATGTAAGTGATACAGTGAAAATTCATTGTGCCAGGTTACGCACTTATTGATTTCATTTCGTATACATGTGCGCACACGTATACACACACACACATACGCATTAACATACAAAACAACTCAAAATGATTTGAAAAGATTTTGGCATTTTTGCTCTAATAGTTAAGGATATAAAAAAAATCGCAATCTGGTGAAAACTTGTCTGAAAGTTAAAAAAAACTTTTTGCCCACAACGAATGAACGAAATCATTAATGTCGACTGTTATATTCAGTTAAATATATATAATTTTTCGACACGTTCAGACACACTGATATAATAACAGTTGATTGCAGATAGATAGATAGATAGATAGATAGATAGATAGATAGATAGATAGATAGATAATCAATCCTCGTGGAATGGATAGATAGATATGAATTGAATTTCCTCAAGGATTTTATTTTGCAACAAACAAAAGTTAGTCCAGTTATTTTTTAAAATATTTACCTTTCTTTATAAATACTTGTTGCAAAATAAAATCCTAAAGATGAGTTTTCCTATTGTCTTTATTCATATTCTCATTTTACAGATATACTTATTTTTATTTTGCAACAAACAAAAATTTCTTATTTTTAAAATACACATAAATACAAACAAACATACATTTGCATATATACATATATATATATATGTGTGTGTGTGTGTGTGTGTGTGTGTGTGTGTGTGTGTGTGTGTGTGTGTGTGTGTGTGTGTGTGTGTGTATCCAAATAGTTTTGACATTTAAAAGAAATGAATAAAACACCAAAAGTAAAATGGAAAATAATAAATAGAACAAGAACTTGTAAAACCTGGGATGACCCATGCCATTTATGCCTACATGAAAACTACAAATTATTAAGTTTCTAAATAATGAAAATTTATTAAACCATGAACATGAGTTAGCGGTTTTTTTTGACATCAACAAATTTTCGCATTAAATAATTAGCATAAAAAAATTAAATTTCATAGTTTAATAAAAGGTTTAAATGCTTAACCCAATCATAAGATAGAAAAAGCCCTTTATGAAGTCGACAAAAAACAAATTGTAATTCAATTACGACGCGTTTATGTACGAAAAAAAAAAAATTTTAGAAAAAGTAAATAAATAAATAAAAATAAAAATAGAATAAATAAATAAATAAAATAAAATTCTTTAGACACTTAACTACGTATTATTGTGCCAACAGCTATCTTTCGCTGTGACTGACCAGACGATGTGCGTACATGAATGCCATCATTCGTTTTAAAATGGACACCCCGGCCCTCATTCTATTTTTTTTTTTGTGACCTCATTCCGAAGGTGACTGATATCTTGATACAAATTAACTCTTATACCCCTTATCAAAATGTTCGCTCCAACCGTTTCCATAGTAATTAATTTTGCGAATGAACATGCTTATAAAGTCCAAATAATGAACATGCTTATAATGTCCAAATCGTGTAACAACATGGGATAAATGTCCATCCCACAAAATGTTTAATATCTAGAACACCACTAAACGAACTGAGTTTAATTTTCTAGGTTTTCAGATCAGAGTTTTAGTCATCTTGGAACAATTTGTTGTAAGAATCACTGAAAAACCCTTTGAATTATTCAGCTGGAAAGAGAACAGGTTAAAATCGTTTTGTGTCAGACCCAGTATGTCTTCTAACTGAGCAATGGTGAGAGGAAAAGATCATTCAGGCCTTCAGTAATGGTACCAACATTCATAGTCGGGCTTCCATCTTCAAAGTTCATTCAAGAACCATCAACCATTCATGGTGAATAAGTTTTAAAAAGAGGCAGCAATAGAGAGAAAAATTGGATCCTGTGGTCAGAACAACAAGAGGGATCATCATTTCAACTTAGAGCTAAAGACATTCTTATTTTTCAAAGTAGAGTCCAATAGTGTTATAAAAACCTCAGATAATTCCAGTAATATATCTTTAATCATTTCTAAGATACAACGGTTGAAATCTTAATCTAACAATTGGACAATTTTGCTGTTACACGAGTTGGACAATTTTGGCGTTACAGTCCGTATATATTCTTAAATATGTTATTAAATTCAGCCGACAATGTTAATTTATTTTTTTTAATGTATTTTCCAATATTCAAATAAATTGATGTACATTTAAATTACGAATAATCTGTTCAAAGTCCACGTTTTCTTCTCGTTCTGTTTGAGTTGCTTTGACAGTATTGGTAATTATGAAGAATTAATTTTTATCAGTATTTTAGACAAGATGTTTTTCACTACATTTTTTAGAACGTTATATTTCAAATCAAAATATACGGCCATTGTATTAGTGACGTAATAAGTAGAAAGTTTGACAATACCAGAAACGAGCTTATAAATCACTGATACGTATTATCATTATTATTATTATTATTTTAATATATTTTATAATTATTTCTTTTGTATAACAGTTTCAACTATTTTGAGAACTTGCAATGATTCTATATAGTATTTTATATTCTATATAGTATGTTGGTATGATCTACTAATAGTTCTTTTATGTTAATAGTTATATTTTGATTGTTTGATCGATATGTGCACGAACTAAATTTCTGAGATATTTAATCTATATATACCAATGAATATTTTGCTTAATATTATAAAGAAAATCATCGTTTCTCTTCTAGTTTCATGTGCCAGTTAAAATTGCGCTTTTTATTATTTGGTTCGTTTGTGATTCTACACCATTAAATGAAAAGATTTCATTTGGGAGTTTTTATTTGTCTCGTTCGTGCATTGAAGTCGCATAAAAAACAAACCGATAAAATTCTAAAGGGACGAAACGCGTCACACGAAATATATATATATATAACCCAATAGTTAAATATAGGTAGCTATACATATACATATAAATACTCTATAGTGTAAGAAAAAGCCGTGCTCACTGTTAAGTAGCAGAGCTATTTAATATATATATACTAAGGAATATACATATATAGAAAATTGCTTCGGCTTAAAACTGGGAGTTGTGCAATTAAAGTAAGATATTGTGTTTATATTTGTTTTTTCGAAAACAATACTGGCTTTAGCTGCTTCATCTACCGAATGTCTAGCTCAGTGGTAGAAGTCTGCTGACACCAAATCGGTTGGTTTTTCGATTCTGGCTGAAATCTGATGTCTAGTCAACTAAAGCTATATGTACTGTCTGCGAATACCTTAGAAATAAATATATATATATATATATATATATGGGATAACGATTTTATGTCCGTCTACTTTATATTTTGGTTAGTGATAAATACCATTAATCCCCGTTTATTTTAATATAAAATAAAATATTTATCCTCGTTTATTATTATTATTATTATTATTATATATATATATATATATATATATATATATATATATAAACGCCGTTTATTTTAAATGCAACATATATTTTTAAAATAAAATACCGTAATCCCCGTATAATATATGGACTGCGCCAGCATTGGGTTAACCAGATATTTTTTATTAAAATTTAAATTATGTAATGTAAAGTCTCTACCCAGCACCTGCAGATTGCGTTGTGCATGAAACTCTGAGTTGTGTTGCCAGTGAGGGATAACATATATATTTACTGATATACACTTAACAGCTCTATTTCATCGAGCACTGTTTTTAACACCGGCACTCAATATGCTATACCTTAGGCACGGTGAAGTAATGGAGAACGGCTTGGATTGAAGAATCAGAGTACCGAGTTCGAATTCCATTTGAATCCATTACATTCACTTACATGTTAATACACTTGGGAAAGGTATTAATCCTCTTCTTCTCCATCCACTTCTGGATAAATAGCAGGACAGGCTGGGTTCTATAGCCTTAGATAGTAACTGGTCTAGGAGAATGACAACTCTGAATTCAAACCCTGCGGAGGGTCGATTGGGGACCTTTGTGGCGCATAGAGTAGCAGGTCTCTGTATTCGGCCCTTCAAAAAGTGTGGATGGTTCTGCAGAAAACCTTCACCACTATAATCAAATCATATGTGCTGGTGTCTGGCTGTCGGTTCCTAGGAACTGAGCTGCTTGACCATCATACGTCGAATACGACGGAGAGTAGAATATATATATATATATATATATGCTCCTGAAAATTTTATTTCGGTTGAGCTCTCTGGGGAAGGAAGTGTGGGTTTGTAAACAGTGACTATTACGGCTAATATAGCAAGACTCTTCGGTAAAGCGAATTGAGACCTCTCAGTCACTATGTGTTTATCTGGAAATAAATACGCTAAAATCCACCTTCATCCCTGCCGTGCGCCGACGGCTTAGTGGTAAAATCTCCGACTGACGCCAATTCAACCAGGTTTCGATCCTAGCTAAAGGCAAACGGATGTCTAGCAACACTGATGATACTGCGAAACAGTCTGTCTGTGGATGACAATATATTATCAGTATAAATCAAAAATCAAAATTACCATTTTTATCGAAGATTTTCGGAAGGCATGTATGCAGCTAAATATATAAAATGCTCATCTAATTTATATCTGCCTTAAGATTCCCTAACTGACAATAGATATAACAGTCATTAACGCCTATTGTCACCTGATTTGTCTGTTCATTGTTCCGAATATAAAAGAACTTGTGTATCACACAAATTGAAATGTAGTAAATATTTTAAAACTAGCAATGATACCCCGCAATGCGTGGGCCAAGCCCCTTTCTTTTGCTGTTGTGTCTAATCGATTTGTGTCTACTTAATGCTATTAATGAAACTGTCGTAATTAAAGCAATTCAATACATTAATCATTTTTGTAATCACATTAAATAACATCTGTATTGTATTAAAATATATATTTGATACATTTTTCAAATATACTATTTAAAATAAGTGAACATTACTTGCTTCCTTTTGCTGTCACACTCGGTACATATATATATATATATATATATATATATATATATATATATATATATATATATATAATGTTCACTTATTTTAAATAGTATATTCGAAAATACCATATATATATATATATATATATATATATATATGTAATGTAAAAGAAAAATTGTTCAAACCTAGTTTCTTTTTTCCTGGTTCTTCAGATAAGATGTTTAGTCATCTTAATACCATTTGTAAAATAACAGAAAAAAACTTTGAGTTATTCAACTAGAAAGAGACCAGGTTAAAATTCGTTTTGTGTCAACCCACTGTCTTCTGAACTGATCAATGGTGAGAGGAAAAATATCCTTCAGGCCTTCACTGTATGGTACCAACATTCGTACTCTGACTTTCATCTTCAAAGTCTATTCAAGAACTATGAAGAGAATGGTGAATAAGTTTTAAAAAGAAGGAACAGTCGAGAGGAAAACTGGATCAGGTGGTCGCAACAGGAAGAAATTACACAGTTTTTGCTGTTACACGGCTTGGATAATTTTGCTGTTACATTCGGTATATACAACCGTTTCCTCAGATCAATGATTAAAAATGCTTCAAACGAATGAATACTCTACGTCTTAAAGAAGAGAATCCTTCATCAAATCTCATTGAAACAGAATCACAAAAGAAATTTACTAAGTGACAAAAACTACATCACTTGAACTCTTTTAACAGCAATAACTAAAATACGTAATTAATATAACGAGAAGGAAAATAATCATTTTGTAATCGCTTATTACATAAATTCGTATTATACTAAAATATATAATATTTAATACATTTTACAAATATACTATTTAAAAAGAGTAGAACATTCCTTGTTTCTCTTTAAATAAGCCTTGCTTACTTTTACTTACAAGCTGTGAACAAATTTCTAAATTAGTTACAAATATCAGAAGCATAAAATGTATTTATTTGAATAACCCTGCAATGCCAGGAATACCATGAACAAACATGTGAGCAACGATAAAGTTTTAAAAATGAAAACAAAAAAATGATAATTATACTTAACATCAGGAAGAGACAGCCGATAATTTTTTGGGGCATATAATGAGAAAAAGACGGCTCAAAAATTTGATGCTCACAGGACAGATAAGAAAGCAAGAGGATAAAAGGAAATAATGCATAAGCCTTACCCAGCGTGCAAGGTTTAGGAGAGATAAAAAAAATTATTAAAGATCTACACAGGAAATTGTGGAAGGCCATGTTCGCCAATGTCCTGAAGAACCCAGATCAAAGAAGAAAATTTAATTAGAAGCCATCAACAAACCAATTACAAAGCGTTTTCTCAGAACAGTGATTAAAAAATGCCTCCAAGCGAATGAATCATCCAGGTCTTAATTGAAGAAACCCTTCATTAAATCTCATTGATGATATTCATTCCCCCCCACGAGGGTGTCATGTGGCACAAGGCCTTTTTTAACGTGGGCATTTCCGAGCCCGTGGGCTCGGCCAAAACTCCCATTGAACCCGTATAAACGGGTTCAGGGGCCCAGTTTACCTCCCCGAAGGAGACTCCGCCCTTCGGCGTAGCCTCCTTCGGGTTCCTCCCCAGTCCGTAGGAAGAGAGTACAACCGAACAGTCGCTCAAAAAGTACTGGGTCGACTGGGACAAGTGGTAAAAAATCTCGTTGATTGGCGCTACAGAATCACAGAGAACTTTACTAAATGACAATAACTACATCACTTGAACTCTTTTTAACAGCAAAAACTAAAACAGGTAATACATATAACGAGAAGAGAAATAATGATGTAATTAAGATTTTGACCTTCCACATAACCCCAAAACAAAAAAGTTAGGAAGGAAACTCCGATCAATGCTATAAGGAGCAACAACGGTGACTTGACTTGAGAAGTCTGTTTTCCTGAAAATTCTGTTAAAAAAGATAAATCTCTACCGACAGTAATATTAAATGTTCGGTCAAAATTCTGCGGAATTTTTACTGCATAAAACGGTTAATCTCGCTTCTAAGTTTTGTTTCCTTTCTAATAAAATATTACAGGCATGTTTTTCGGAGTCACTTTATTCTGACGATTTTCTTGTATGTCCCATATCATTTCAGAACGTGGACGATCGTAAGTCTCCACACTTTCCTGTCGTTTGTTGCTCTAAATAACTTTGTACATTTGCCATCGCTCTTTGGTTTGGTTTGGTTTATGGCATATCAACAACATCAGTGGGTTATTTCATGCCGACAAGATTTTTATTACCAAAAATGTATTGCTGGTAATAATTTTTTACAAAGTATTTCTGATATTAAAACCTATTTTTACACTTTCATAGTGTTTTGAGCCCGGTTTGGTGGTTAACTGGGACCCTAACAGGTGCTACCACCCCGAGTCAGAGTGGAGCTGGGAACACCAGCAATTAAGAAGTGGTTTGACGCTCCCCAAAACCTCCTAATTAGAGGCCTTGCTGTCGGATGTAGTTTATCGTCTTACCCTGGAAGCGGATGTAGTTTATCGACTTACCCTGGACGCGGATGTAGTTTATCGTCCTACCCTGCACGTGGATGTAGTGTATCGTCTTACCCTGGACGCGGATGTAGTTTATCGTCTCACCCTGGACGCGGATGTAGCCCATCGTTTTATCCTGGACGGCGTCGCTCTTTGTTCTTTTTCTGTCAACCATTCACATCAATAACTTTTTTTACAATGATGTTTAGTCTGTACAAGGCTCAAGAGACACTCTAGATAGAGGGTTACAGAGTAAGAAGTACAGTTTATGGGGATATGTAGGTAAGTTACTGGTTAACCCTAGACGTGAACAGGTTAAGATTGTAGTGATCGGGGAAGCATCCTCTTGGGAGTCGGTTCCACAAAGCAGTGGTTTGTGAGAAGTTGCTGCTTGAGTGTAACTTACATCTCATCAATGGAATACGAAGGGAATGAGGATGGTTCGCTATAATGTAGGTGGCATGGTGGGATTTAGCCGGAAAGGTTTTGAAATGGTGGAACTAAGGAATGTAGTTCACCTGAACACTTTCCATGGAAATAGTGATAGAGCAGTGAGAGGCTTGCGACATTTCGTCTGTGGGAAAGGGGCTGTAGGGTGGGAAATAATTCAATTACAACCGTTTTCTCAGAACAGTGATTAAAAATGCCTTCAAGCGATTGAATCCTCTAGGTTTTAAAGAAGAGAAGTCTTCATATGACTCTATAGACTGGCGCTACAGAATCATAAAGAATAAGCTTAAACAAAACGCACAACATTTCCAACTAGCACCTGCAACTAGAAGAGAAAACAATGATATAATCAAGATGTTCACATTTCACATTATATTAAGCAAAAAATGAGGAAGACATTGGTCACACAAACACCTCGCTCTCTTGTAGGTTAACTTGTAACTTATAGAATGTAAGTACATTTCGTGCACATATCGATCAAACAATCAAAATATAAGTATTAACATAAAAGAAATATTAGTAGATCATACCAAAATATTATATAGAATCATCGCAAAGAAAGTTCTCAAAATAGTCGAAGCTGTTATACAAAAGAAATGACAATGTCACAATAAAATATACTAAAATTCGTATAATGTAATATTAATAATAATAATAATACGTATCAAAAATTTAAAAGATCGTTTCTGTTGTTGTCAAACTCTGTGAAACAGTTCTACATATGACGTCATTAATACGATGACCGTGTATTTAAATTCGAAAAATAACGTTCTAAGAATGTAGTTAAAAATATCTTGTCTAAAATACTGATGAAAATACAATCAACATGTTCGCATTACACTTTATATTAAGCCAAAAATGAAGAAGAAAAATCCATCAGTACTAATAAGAATGATAATATTGGATTTTTCTGAAGAAAAAAAACGCTTTTAAAAGAAAGATTTTATAAATGCCAACCAACAGTAACCCTAGTTTTGGGGGCCAAAGTATTCGGAATGTTTCCTGTATTGAAAGGGTTAATCTCGCCCCTATAAAAATAACAGATTAGATGGAAAATGAATAACTGAAGAGTTAATTTAAAACTTAAAAATTTAATTAATTATCGTTATTAAACAAGAACCATTAACAGTTTTGTTGTCATAATCGTGACGTTTCGGTCGTGGCACGCTCCGGCCTTCTTCAGGTGTTATACAGAGCGTACAATGGCCGAAACGACATGAATATGACCATAAAGATGCAAACAACAGTCCGAACATTGTAAATAATGTAAATCGTTACAATAACACATCTCAGAAATATAGATATATCCCGAAGAAGGCCGGAGCGTACAACGGCCGAAACGTCGTGAATATAACAATAAAGATCAGGATAACAGTCCGAACAATGTAAATAATGCAAATAGTTACAATACCTCATCTCAGAAATATAGACAGATCCTGAAGAAGGCCGGAGCGTACAACGGCCGAAACGTCGTAAATATGACAATAAAGATGAGGATAACAGTCCGAACAATGTAAATAGGAACTACTAAGTTGGGTATGATATAAGACACATGCTGATGATGATAATCGAGAACATAGTCGGGATCATAGAGTCAATGTGAACTCCATAATTCTTTCCTTGGCTGCATAGTATGTGCTTCGCAAGTGCTACATACTGTTTTGAATTCAGAGTTGTCATTCTCATAGACCGGTCGCCAGCCAAGGCTATAGGACCCAGTCTGCCATGCTATTTACCCATGCGGTATTTGCACGTAATTGAATGTAATGAACTTGACTGGAATTCGAACTCGACTGTTCGATTATCTCAATCAGAGCCGCTACACATTACTCCACCGTGTCTCCAACAACATGCCGATGGATATAAATAATGAAACTGCATTTCTTAATCGAACTTATTATACACAGCTCCATTCCCCCGCTCTCTCGGGCGATACCTTTCCCATGACACTAGGCAGGGGAAAGCCAATGGCAGTCCCCAATGCTTGAATCGTCCTAATGTTGAAGTGCCAAGGGAGCTGAGCAATTATTTGGTTCCAATCCCATGTACTCGTGGTATTCGCATTTAAATTCAGTCATGTGTCATATTCTGTTCGAATGGACACACGAATAAATAATATAAAATCACCTTCACTGGACGAAATAGTTTTGCCTCATCCTTACGCATACACACACACACACACACACACACACACACACACACACACACACACACATACACATACAAACACAAACAAACAAACAAGTAATCAACTTTACAGAAAGTTAATTAATTTTCAGTTTTCCGAGTGGACACACATGCTCACTTTTGGGGCTTTACATATTAGATGACCTTGCTATTACTAATCATTGTTTAGCCCCTGAAGTTCATTTCGAAGCTGTGCGTCAGAACGAGTAAATCCATGATAGAATTTCTTTTTTAAATGCAAACTTAAAAATGAAGATAACATTATGTATAGATAGTATCTATAAAATATTTATAAATATATTATAGACATGAGGGAATTATCGATACTGCTGTAAATGAAAGAACCACCCTTTTTCATTATTTCTGCTTGGAATCTTGATTCCTGAAATCGTTTCACCATCTCATTCGAATCAGCCAATGGTAATGCTAATATTAGCCGTTTCCTTATAAGGAAACATTCGCATTCATTGACGAGCCGCCAGAGCTACTCGTTACGCTTTTCTTCTCTCCCTAGTCATAAGACTGGGATCAAAGTGTAGTATCTGTTCTACTCATCTCTAATAGTAATGTTAATATTAGCCGTTTCCTTATAAGGAAACATTTGGCATTCATTGACCGAGCAGCCAGTGCGACGTGTTACGCTTTTCTTCTCTGCCTGGCCATGGGTCTGAGATCAAAGTGTAGTATCTGTTCTCCTTATCTCTAATGGTAACGTTAATATTAGCCATTTCTTTATAAGGAAACATTGGTATTCATTGACAGAGCAGCCAGTGCTACTCGTTAGGCTTTTCAAAGTGTAGTATCTGTTCTCCTCATCTCTAATGGTAATATTAGCCTTTTCCTTATAAGGAAACATGCAATATTTATTTGACCGTGAAGCCAATGCTATTATCGGTTGAAATTTATAAAAAATCTTTCTCTGAAAACAATTTCTCGCGAAAATATGTCTTCCAAGACCAGTTTAGCTCTTTCCAGTAATGATGCTCGTTTCCTTCCTAACTTTATGTTTGAAGCAGTGTAGAACACCAATATCTAGTTTCTCTTCCACTTACATGGGCTATCAATTTTAGTCGTTGCTACAGTTGTAAGTCCTCAAGTGATATGGTTTATGCTATTTGGTACAGTATTTTGTTTGTGATTATGTAGCACCAGTCGACGAGGTTAGAGGAAGGATGGTCCTCTCGAAGACCTACTGGTTTCATTCGCTCGAAGTCATTTAGACTGTATACAGCTGACAGTTTAGTTATTTCTGAACTAGTGTATCACCATGCATAACATTTGTATGTCTTTATATATATATATATATATATATATATATATATATATATATATATATGTATATATGTATGTATGTATATATATATATATATATATATATATATATATATATATATATATATATATGTGTGTGTGTGTGTGTGTGTGTGTGTGTGTGTGTGTGTGTGTGTGTGTGTGTGTGTGTAACACTGCCTCTATTTTCGACGGATTTGCACATGCTCCAAGTTAGCGGGAAGGCCAAGACCGACTTTTGCATTTCACAACTCCCATCGATAGTGGAAATAATCGATTTTTTCATGCTTCTACGGCAGTTTTCATGTTGTTTGCGGCCATTTTGTACTGGCCAGAGTGAGAGTAAATAGCTGGCTGCCACGTATGGGCAGGAAGATTGTATTGGCCGGCGTGAGAGCCAACAGCTGACAACACGAATGTTAACTAGCATGCTAGCATGCAAAAAAATCGATAGCTGCATTCGTCACAAATGGGAAAAATTTAAATCTGCATGGCACTTTACTCCAATTGGCTCATTCGCTTGCTTAAACTCAACGTTGATTCTGATTCCGCAGAACTGGGTTAGGTGTAAAAAAGTATTTGTTGTTAACATTCTTTTTTCATTCGGTTTTTCCAGTTACGAGTCCTTTTTTAAAGCTGATCGTTTTGTGTTCATTTTATTTAGTTCTTTTTACGTAACAGATTCAATGTTTAGTATAGAGCTTTGTTGAAACTTGACTAATGCATGGAATAATAATACAACACAAAATGTACTTAGAACAAAATGTATTGAAACAAGAAAGTGTACACAATATTTACATATAGTCTTTTGTATATTCTTGGGAAGACCGTTCCTGGAGAATGTGTTGACTTAGTCGCAGTCGGGCAGAGTCTCTGGATTGAATCTCTTGATTCCTCCTTCGTCTTCCCGGTACCAACCATATTTATATGGTCGGTACTCCACTATGCAAATTAGGTGGATCCTACCACAACAAGCTTAGAAAAAATTCGCAGTGTGAGATAGGCAAGAAGTAAGGCATGTAGCAACATTAGCACGGCAAAGGGCACTCCTTTAAAGGCAAGGAAGGGCAAAAATGTCTTGATCTGATGAAGCCTTTTAAGAACAAACTGGAGTTTTCAGGTTAATGTTTTGGTTGCGTAGCAATTTGCGGTGGTGGGCGAAACTACCACTGGCGCAGCACATTCTTCGTTCGATTTCCTTATCTCCTCTACTAAATTTGTTATAATGGATCCATACAAGTTTATGGCAAACTAACACAAAATTGACCGAGTTCGAATCTTACCAAGGTCGAATTGTCGAAGAGGGGACCTCGATAATGACGGCCAGAGAAAACGATTCCAGTGTGATACCGTTGGTAAGTACCTGAAAAGAAACCTACATCTTGGCCGAAGCTTTGTAAGGAAAAATTGGGTTGACGAAACTGTTTGGAACTCGTCGATGGTTATGAGAGCATTAAGTTACGAGTCATCGTGACGGAGGGTTTGAGCGTACTGGCCTTGTTCATCTACTTGTCACACCAGGTTATTCGCTCTTTCCCATAAATCGCAACTAAGTTCTTATACTGTAGAGTTGCAGTATAAGACGTTGATTGGATCTGTGCTGGAAAAATATAAATATGTCTGAGCAGGCGTCGGCTGCAGATATTGGCTAGCCACCCTAGCAGACAAGCAATCTTGGAAACGAGCGGTCACTCATGGGGACCCTTGAAGATGGTGTAATGGTTAACAAGCATGTTTCGCTAGTCATTATGGCTTAGGGGTGAGTTCGATCGTCATTGGGTGCTCCACACTTTCGGCCTTGTGCCACATCTAAGCTACGCTTAGAAAATATTTTGGGAACTTCGACGTGGTGTAATGGTTAGCAATACTGTCTCGCTATATCAATTACGACTGAGTAGTGAGTTCGATTCTCACTGGGTGCTCCAGCCTTGTACCACATCTAAGCTACACTTAGAAAATTATTACACCATAGAGTAATGGAGTCGGAAGGCAAGGTTCAAATTCCAGACGAATTCATTATACGTGCTAATACCCTCGGGAAAGGCATGAATCCAACTCTTCCCCCCAGCTATGGGTAAATAGTAAGACAGACTTGGGTAGCAACCTGTCTAGGAGGACAACTCTGAGTTGGAGACCTTGTTTTCTGTCTTTGATACTTCCTAAAACTGATTGGTTCTGCACAAGCCTTTACCACTAGAATCAAATGAATTTTGCGTGTAACCTAACTTTTCTGACCTAAGAACCAGGTTTTTGAACATTCATATGTTGAAGCCGATGGGAGGAACCATTATAGCTATAAATTAATCCTGAATTACACTGCAAATAATCAAACATGAATCATATAGATGAAATAGGTAGACATTTAAATAAAAGATTATATGGCCATAAATGGGTTTTTAAAAACAATACAATCAAAGCAGTGATCATTCATTGTAAAAGATTTGACTGTTCCAAGGAGAGGAGTAAAAAAGTTTGTTATGACTTTAGCCAGTTTTTTTTTTTTTTTTTTTTTTTTGTGGTGGAGTCGCTGCCAATTTCTTAAATAATGAGATACATTGAGATGCCTGTTTTGTGGGATTTAGGCAGCTAAAGAATGGAATTTTCATTGGAAAGAAAGAAAATTTATTAAGTGCACTAATTTCGGAATTCGCTGCAGGTAATTTATATCCACAATGTAAAAATATAATATATCTCCTTTCTTCATAAAATTACTGTTATCACAATATGAGATAATTAAAATCAGTAACGATAAAAACAAAATGAGAAAAATGAATAAACTTTACTGAGATAGGCTAACATGTATATACACCAGACGCCAAATTTTAAATTAAAAGGCTGAGCCTTCCTGTATCTTTAACGTTTCGATTTAAACTATAGGCTTTTATTGTATTTCTCCCATTAACTTCTCTCCTTTTTAATATATAATCTAATTCTACCAATTAAACTGCTGTTTTTTTTTTCTGAAGACGTCCCTTCTTGTAATGAAACGCCTCAGAAATAAATTATATATATATATATATATATATATATATATATATATAGTAATATAATAATCTTCAACAGAATGCAGAAAGCACTGAACGGCCGTTTCGTCCTATTTGGGACCCATCAGCAGTGCGCATCCACTACCGAGGATTGAAACCCGGACAGATACGTCATCAAGCAAACGTCATATCAACTGTACCAGGTGCCTCGGTGACGAAGAAGACACAAACTAGACTCGAGAAACGGTCTTGGTAGTGGATGCGCACTGCTGATGGGTCCCAAATAGGACGAAACGGCCGTTCACTGCTTTCTGTTGACGATTATTCTTGGCTCGATGAATTACTATATATGATTAGTCTAAATCCCCAAAAATTTCTTCACTATATATATATATATATATATATATATACTATCTTCAATCGCATTTACACACTTTATTATACTCGTGTAACTAAAATCCTTGAAAATGGTTAGATTAGACGAAAGCGCTCGGTATTAACAAACAATTGAACAATTTCTACATTCATTGAGAACAGGAAAGGTTACCTCGACATGGTACAATGGTTAACGAGCTTGTCTCGCTAGAACAATTACGACTGAGTATTGAGTTCGATTCTCACTGGGTGACCCATACTTTGTGCAATATCTAAACTAGGCTTAAAAAATCAACATTAACGACAGAAAAGAAAACACTTGTTCGCATACAAGAAAAATATTAAACAAAAATTAAGTACGATATCAAACTTGTTTAACAAAACATATATCAAAGAAGGATTGTTGTCCAAATACACAATATATATATATATATATATATATATATATATATATATATATAAGGCTCAAGCACTAATATTCCATAATTTATTACATTGGAATAATAATCACAATCCAATTCGTCTACCTACTAGGAATTTCTCGGTCTGATGAATTGGATTGTTATTACAATTCCAATGTAATAAATTATAACCATGGAATATTAGTGTTTGAGTCATTTATATTATATTCTTTCTATGTCCTGGACATTGAGCTCTATCTGGATTCTATTGATTACTAATATTATCTATCTATCTATCTATCTATATATAGATATATATATATATATATATATTATTTTGTATCTGCAGTACTTATTGGAAAGTGCTCAATATCGGTGATAAAGCTAATATATTTTAGAGTTTGTCTGATGTTTGCAAAAGCGTGAAACCCAGGGTCAGTACCTCATAATCATAGAACTGAATATATATATATATATATATATATATATATAGAGAGAGAGAGAGAGAGAGAGAGAGAGAAAGAGAGAGAGAGAGAGACGTATGTGTGTGTTCATTAACTTCTTAAATTATGCATAAGAATTAAATCCGTGAAAACAGGGTTAGTAAACTCGCTAGTGTTGCAAATTCAATCATCATTAACTGACCTACACTTGTGGTTTCCGACTAAGCTAGACAACAGAGTAATGGTTAACGATCTCGTCTTGCAAACCAGTTCGTTGTAATGGCTTCAGTTCTCACTGATGCCCTCACGATTTTGTTCTAAGTTAGGCTAAATAACTAAGCACCAGGTTTCCCAAAACTACGTCTACGTTGTTGGATCAGTAAGTCCGTAACCTGACACGCTTAAGTTAGTTCAGCACAAGTCCACAAGTATAGGACAACTACTAGTAACTAATCTGCGAGATTCACTAGTTAACTATTTCACAACAAAGAAATGTTACTACACATTCATTAACTGAAATATGATCTGAAAGTGTCAGTGTTTAATGTGCTTAATGATAAATATTGAATTAAGCGCATTGACAAGGGAGGAGATTATGTTGACAGATAAATATTTTATGGAATCTTAAGGAATCGGCACATATGCTAGGCCACAAAAATCTCCTGAGCCGACCAAGCATAAAAATGAATACAATATGGGAACCAGTAATAAGGAGTGCTACAAAAAAGCAATGAACATCAACAAAAATTGCAATATAAGCTCTGGTAAAAAATAAATGAAATAATAATAACAAGAATTGCAATATGAGCACTGTTAAAAAATGTGTGCTGAGACAAAAAGACACAAAATTTCATACACGGCTATCTCAAAGGACACATGGCCCAATACACGGCTATCCCGAAGGACACATGGCCCAGTGGATAAAGACGATTGTTAGATCCAGTGACTAGACCCAAAGAGTTTTGAGTTCAATACCAGGCCACAGCAGTGGTGAACAAAAGAAAAATGGAGAGTTGAGTTAAAAGGAAATAACTGAGACATACGGAAGAGGCTTGGAACTTGGAACTAGAGCAATAGAAAATATGAATAAAGGGTTCGGTTCGAAATTCCAATCGCCTGAAGAAGTCCGAAACGTTTTGAATAAAGATGAGCATAAAAGTCCAAATAATGCAAGTAATCATAATACCCCATCTCAGAAATACAGATAAATATATTTGTGTAAAATAATCACTTTGATACGAACTTATTGATATACCTACATATAGGCGTGTGTGTATGTACATATACAGACATTGAGTTGATCAATAAGTCTGTGGCCTGAATTAGTTGAATTTTGATCTGAAAGTTTTATTGTATAATTTTCAATCTATGTGATTAATATTCACAACTAAATTAAATGCAGAGACATGAGAGAAAATTAGATTGGCAAAGAAATATTTGCCTTGTAAAATAAATGTTTTTTTTATTATCATCTAGATACGGACATTGCTGCACCTATGTATATCGTGTACAGAGTCACCCCGCTTCCGTCTGCTAAGAGGATTCCTCAATCTCTGTTGCAGATGTCTGCGAGCGTTCATTTCAGCACCCACAGCGTTAAACGGCAATGGACCTTAGTAACAGTATCTGAAAGATAACGAATAATCAGTTGTGATCAGTAGCTGAACAAGGCGAATATTCTTAAAATCTCGGTCACGATGACTTATAACTTTGTGCTAGCATAATCATCGGCGGTTACTCAATTTCATTCACAAGTTTTAGGCCAACAAACATGATTCGAACGAGAAAAGAACCTTTGTAATGAGCTCGATTGGAATTCGAACTCGGCTCTCCGATTCCTCAATCCGAGCCGCTATCTATTACTCCACCACATATATATAATAATAGCTGGCCATTCGTATTCGAGGATAGCAGTCTAGCCAATCCCTATTGCAGCCGCCTGCTCTGTGGTTTGCTGAGCAGACCTTAGTTACAGTTTCTAACGTGATCGCCAATTTGAACGAGGTCAGCACGCTCAAACCTTCGGTAATGAGTTCCAAGGGTCCCATCTACCCAATTTCACTCACCAGGATTTGGTCAACCTGTGGTATGGTTTTCAGGCACTTTGTCTGCACGCTGGGATCGATCCATCCAGTCAGATAACACCAGGAAGTCTCCATCCTGAAAAATCGACTATGGTGAAATTCGAACCCGGGTCTCGTGATCAGAATGCAATCGTTCTAACCACTCAGCTATATATATACACACAAATCTCTCTCTCTCTCTCTCTCTCTCTCTCTCTATATATATATATATATATATATATATATATATATATATTTCTTTTAATCTTCATTTCAATCATATTATTTCCACTGGTAGTATTAGTAGTAGTGTAATCTATTTATACAATACATGCAAACACACACACATATAGATATATATATATATAAGAGAACATAGAAATCAACACTTAGAGGCGACAGTCTGTTTCATGCTAAATGCTAGATGTTGACTTCTATGTTCACTTTTATGTTTACACACGCTCTATCTCTGATATTGAGCACTTTATCACATAAATATAGTACATCTTAAGAGTATATTTCTTCATATATATATACATATATATTATAAGCATTTATTTCCCAAAGAAATACGCTGAAAATTATACATAATACATATATATATATATATATATATATATATATATATATATATATATATAATTTAAAAGAAAAACAGACCACTTTAAGGTACCCTTATAATAATTTATTTCACCAGAGCCCTTTTAAAGGACGCCGGATCATCAGATAACTCGGAAATACAAAACATTCGGACAGTTCTTACGCACCCTTTGTCCAGAAAAGAAAGCCCTTGTCAGAACACAAGAAAAATTAAATAAAAAGCTCAACCGTAGTACCTTGTCTGTCGTTTTTAATGAAAGATGCATAAAGGAAGGATTGCTGCCTAAATATACAACTATATATATATATATATATATATATATATATATATATACACAAACAGTTCAATGAAATTGTATACATATATTTATATTTTTATGGTCATATCGAAAACTTCTCAGACGAGGTAAAAAAAATTCCAGTAAATAATATTAATTCTTGGCGTCTATTTACATAGATGATTTCAAGAAGGTTTATTTCATATTTTCTGGAGTTTTAGTCGTGATTGGCCGACTTAAACGATTACCATCTTGAGCCGATAGGCAATCGACCGCCAGACATCTTTTAAAAACTTGTACTAGCGAAGAATTTCAAGGGACTCGATAGCACATTTATCGAACTCTAAACAAACATTTGATGCATGTACGTTGCTCGAATTCGTCAGCCATCGAAAAAGTCGAAGTGCCGTTCCAACCTAGCGTTACAAAAACCTTGCGTCATGACCGAACACGAACGCGTAGCATGAAGCCTATTGGCGAACTGATTCGGTACTCGCTTGGCACCAATGAGAGTTACCTGAGCGCGCATTTCCATTGAGCAGTGCAGAAACATCACGTGGAGTCCAGGATTTTTCCGATACCATGTCGTATATATAAATGTGACTCATATACACAAAAGTGTCTGCCGTTTACCCGCCGTTCAGCTCCGAGTCTCTCAGATCATTAATAATGAATTTTGTCCAAACGAAGTGTTATGCGAGACATGGCTTGACAGATTTTGTCTGAGATTTGGAGACGGGTTGTTAATATTCAATGAATTGTTGTTGATTACCTTTCTACTTCTTGATGTCGTTGGTACAGGGCATATGAACTGGTTCATGACAATGTATAGAACAAAATTTCCCCCAAATAAAGCCAGGGAATAGAACAGCAAGAATGTTGTAAAGGAAAAAGTAGCAGAGATAGCTTTAAAAAAAATTAAATTAAAATAATAAATATTTGTTTTTATGGATTAAATCCGTGTATACGGCGTTTTCGGTAATTCTCTGACCAAATCACTTTTATTTATGTCTTTGATTTATCTCTGGGTGTTTCTTTAAAGAAGAACATCTAAATCTGGAGTGGTTTATATCAAAAACGACTTGCGAAGGAATTAAATAATTTAAATGTTTGTTTTATTCCTTGACTTCTTTCAAGTAAGTTATAGATCGTTCCTTTATATTTTTCGACGATTTTGAAAAATATTCTAAAAATGAAACCGTTTATGTAAGACCACACGTTTTACACACATCTGCAAAAGAAATGATTGTCTAATGTGGGCGCAAATGGTTTTATGCCCAACCCTAAATACACACACCTTGGCACTTGTCTAAATATACATGTATTGGTTTACAATGTAAACAGTTTGGAGAACTATATTAATAAGTAAAGATTGTAGGCATATGAATATGATTCCTAAATAGAAGAACCATTATGCTTTTAGATCATCAGCCTTCTGTTTTCTTTTTTCATAACCCCAATGTCTAAATAATGAATTAAATAAATTATAAGTAAAAGCTGATTAGCATAGCAAATACCATTCCTTCACAAATTCATTCAGCTTGTTTTAGTCTAAATTGCAAGTTCATTCACCAAAGGAAATACATACAATCAATAATAAAAGTGTAATTTTTCGTTTTGTTCTTTGCGTTAAAATGGTTTCTGCGGTTGTTATTAGCATTTGTATATCGGAAAATCATTTTGAACAAGAAAAATATGACATTTAAAAATAAAATAAAAATATGAATGAAAAGACGTTCGCTTCTATTTAATAAAGAAAGAAATTTTCTTCGAAAAAATGTCATCGTCGTTTAAAGATTGTCAACAATTTTGCAGCTGTTAGCTTTTCAAATTCAGGTTTAAGGTTCAATAAAGCCATTTTCTTTATTAGTTGCGAGTTTTCCAACTGTTCACAAAAAGTGATGAGCAGTCGATGAGGCGGAGGATTTCGTGCTAAGGAAATGAGCGGCTAGATTCAGTTTGAGCGTTTGCAGAGAAACAACATTGATTTTTTTTTTTTTTGTACATGTGGAAGAGCATGTAAGTATATTAAAGGGTGTACGCAATTTTATTACAAAAAAAGTGTCCCACTAATATCTACTAAGAAGAGACATACTGATTACTTAAAAAACTAGGATAGATAGATAGATAGATAGATAGATAGATAGATAGATAGATAGATAGATAGATAGAAAATTTTAAATCTGAAAAGGAAGAAGGAAAAAAAGAATGAAAAAAACTGAAACTGAGATAGATAGATAGATAGATAGATAGATAGATAGATAGATAGATAGATAGATAGAAGAATCCAAAATAGAAAGAAAGATAGAAAATTGAAAAAACATAAAAGAAAAACAGAAATAGATAGATAGATAGATAGATAGATAGATAGATAGATAGAAGAATCCGAAATAGAAAAAAAAAAGAAGAATCCGAAATAGATAGATAGATAGATAGATAGATAGATAGATAGATAGATAGATAGATAGATAGATAGAATCCGAAATAGAAAGAAAGATAGAAAATTGAAAAGAAAAAACAGAGATAGTCAGATATAATCCCAGATAGAAAGAAAGAAAGAAGCCGAAATAGAAAGAAAGAAAGAAAGAAAGAAAGAAAGAAAGAAAGAAAGAAAGAAAGAAAGAATGAAAGAAAGAAAGAATCCGAAATAGATAGATAGATAGATAGATAGATAGATAGATAGAAAGAAAGATAGAAAGAAAGAAGCCGAAATAGAAAGAAAGAAAGAAGCCGAAATAGATAGATAGATAGATAGAAAGAAAGAAAGAAAGAAAGAAAGAAAGAAAAGAAAGAAAGAAAGAAAGAAAGAAAGAAATAAAGAAGATAGAAAAAAGAAAGAAAGAAGAAAGAAATAGATAGATAGATAGATAGATAGATAGATAGATAGATAGATAGATAGATAGATAGATAGATAGATAGATAGCAGAGACATGAGAACACCTGTCCCTTGCAATGGAAAACCTCGCACGAAGAATATTTCAGACTTCACCCGGGAAAGCGACGAATGGTGAAAAGTGAGGAAACAACCTGCAAAAACAACTGTTCTTCAACACGTGTGTGTGTGGGGGGGGGAGAGTGTCAGTGTCTGTGTCCGTGTCTGTGTGTGAGAGACCGAAACATAGGGGTGACTGTATGTGGTTGTGGGTTGCTGTGTTGGTCACTGTATGTAGATAAGAGTGTATGTAATTGAACGTTTGGAGATTAGTGTATGCGGAGGAGTGTGTGTTCGTGTGCATGTGTGACCGCATTTAGAGGATGGGTGTTTGCAGGGTGTGAGAATGTGTATGAGAGAGCGCGTGTGCGCATATGGGTGTGAGCATGTGCGTGCGACTGTGTGTATGTGCGTGTCGATGTCAGAGTGCGTGTGCGCGTATCGATTATGTACGTGTATGTATGTATTTGTGTGTCCGCGCCCGCACAAATAACCCATGCACGTTCTTCAACCACATGGCTCAACATATTGTGTTTTAAATATACAAAGTATAGAGAGAGAGAGAGAGAGAGAGAGAGAGAGAGAGAGAAGCATGTCATTTAGAAAAATAAGAAAGTAAAATATTTAATAAAAAAGTAGGTAATACTTACACAAAAGGCCGCGTGTGTCACATTGTAAGGAAACATCGCTTACTGTTTGCAGGTATATGCGTAGAAATATACGCCCTTAAGTTTATAGTGCGCTAATTTCAATATTGCATCGCGAGGCGGGGGTCATTCCCTTTCTCCTTCCCGCTCATATTTTGATATTATTTTTTCTTTGCCTTCTTCTGCTGGTACAATTCCAAATTTAACAGAAATCGCAAAGTAAACTAACATCGACATTATTAAGAAGTGGTTATTAGGTTAATAATTTGATTACTTTCTTTTAACTATCTTTCTTTTGATGACAAAAATCTAATAGCGACAAGTTTACATTATTTTACGTGTTTTTCTGCGTGCATCGAAGGTCTGGAAGGCAATCCGTCAGAGTCGGAAGATGCAAGAAGCACCTCTTTAAAGTACAAATATCAGCATAGCTAAATCCGTGTTATAGTAGTAGTAGTAACAATAGTGTCCCAAGATGCAGTCGAAGTAGTTGGTATCATTATAGTAATAGCAGTACTATTAGTTCCAATAGTCACAACAGTTGCGCGAATTTTGGGTTAAGACCATTTTATCGAAAAGAAGCAGAAATAACTCTACTGCATATATATATATATATATATATATATATATATATATATATATATATATATATATATATACAACATCGACTGTTAAAAGATAACGTCGAAAAAGGTGGCCCTTCAACTAGGTTACCTGATCCAGCACTGATTTTCCTAGCCTTGCACACCGGATAGAACTTGGGCCTCCCACCCTTTGCTAAAAATGTTAACACTCTCAATCAAGCATGCTGGTTAGAGTAAATATTTATAAGCGATTTTCTCAAGAACTTCAATGTCTGCTGAATTATGATCTTGGTTTTATGCCATATCGACTCCTATTATGGCCTTGACGTGTTAAATAAACGTCTTCAATAGAAGTGAACATCTTCACTCACGTATGAAACATTTCCAGATGACGTAAATTATGAAACTGATAGGCAAGAGGAAGATTAACAGGTGCTACGCTTTGGTCAAAAGTGATAGATAGATAGATAGATAGATAGATAGATAGATAGATAGATAGATAGATAGATAGATAGATAGATAGATAGATAGATAATCTTTATGAGATAGATAGATAGATAGATAATCTTTATGAGATAGATAGATAGATAGATAGATAGATAGATATATGCATGCATGCATGGGTACATACATACATGCTTAGTAACAAAATTAAAGCGATATGAACAGATTAAACTGGCTACATAGATAGATAGATAGATAGATAGAGAGATAGAGAGAGAGAGAGAGAGAGAGAGAGATACGACGACTTGAGAATATGAAAGAGCACTCCCTCGACTGTAATATTAAGTTAAATATATATATAACTTTTCGACAGTTTACGTTCAGACACACTGATATAATCACAGGTAATAGATAGATAGATTGATAGATAGATAGATAGATAGATAGATAGATAGATAGATAGATAGATAACTTTCATATCATTATGAACACATTTAGTGGGTGGACGTTGTTTGCGTAGACATTCGTTTTTTTAAACTATGAACTTAACACCTACTGGTCTGAGCTATCGAAAGTCATATAAAAGAAAATGTGCCTTTTATAAGCAATAAGAAATAATGACTGATTAAAATATTTCTTAATTACTTTAAAATTATATATTATATAATTATATATATATATATATATATATATACATATATATATATATATATATATAGTAATACTCAGTTGGGGAAAAAAAAAGCTCGGATGGCAAAATTTGTAGATATGTCAAAATAAATCGGTACCCGGAAAAAAAATTTGAAAAAAAAGGAAAGAACTAAAAACATTTGAATCGGGCGAAATAAATCATCCATTGCCTTAAGTCTTGAGCCCAAAGAAGAAGAAAAAAAACATACTAGTAATAAAGCTAAAACGTAGAGTGCTCAATACGGTAAGTAGAGCTGGAATAAATAAAGTAAATCCTAAAGTGCCAGGAGAACCTACCTAGGTTTCACCTAAACGGATTTTCAGGGTAAGCGGGCTTACCCTGAAGATCCGTTAGGTGAAACCTAGGTAGGTTTTCCTGGTTCTTTAGGATTTATTTATTATATATATATATATATATATATATATGTGTGTGTGTGTGTGTGTGTGTGTGTGTGTTTTTTGTGTGAGAAAGTGAGTCAGCGTCATCAATTTTAAATAGTGATTTTTTGATGGGCCTTTTGTATCAATTTGTGCATGTGTTTTAGAAAAACCGTAACTGAATACAGAATAGACTGACCGCAACGGAAATAATTCTATGTTTGATTTCATTGTTTCTTGATTTTATTATGACTATCCATTTTTTCATGATTTTATTATGACTATTATGAATTTTGACTTTCAGGCCTCTAATCATTTAGCCCAACTGCTCAACCACTGCTCTACTACAGTCAGTATTTGTCGACATAGAATAATTTCTAAAATTTCATTGATACAGAAGTCATCATCCTGGACTGAATTGAGTTTTACTTCTGATATGTTTGAACAGGTACAAGTGACATGCCACCAGTATAGGTGTCACAAACAATCTAGTCTAAAGCCCTTTTCCATTAACCGACAAGTACTGCCTTTGGACGTGCGGTGCAAGATACTCCCTCTAATAACAATGGTGAAAAAAAAAAATTTAAATGGTGTCGAGACACCAAACATCTTTTTTAGCTAATTTGAGGGCGCTGAATCTGAAAATGACCTTACTTTTTCTTAGTTAGCTACCGTTCTTGCTGTACAGAAATGCATCATTTTTAGAAAAAAAGGCATTTTTTGTTTTTTGTATATATGATATTGGCCGATGGCAATATTTCTCCAAATAAAATCGTATAAACCTCTCAATTCGTATTTAAACCAACAAATATTGGTCTGCTTATTGAAAAATACTATTTTTGCAATAACAATCAGACCTTAAGTCTTTAAAAATAACATGATTGAATTTACCGGGACCAATAAGTATTTTCATCAAATCATTTAATAAGCTAACAGCAGAAATAAAACCTTCGTGAACATAAGAACTATGGTAAATATTTTCTCTTTCTTGATTGTCTGTCATGTTCAATGTTATTTAAGTCCCTTTTGATATTCCATCAGTATCATGTACAATAGAATAGGTGCATTAAATTGAGATGTCTTTAGTTGGAGTTTCTTTCCAACTGTGAAAACAAAATGCTCTCAATGTGTTTGGTTTCCTTCCGTAGTGAAGGGATAAAAGTGATGGGATAAATTTATGAATATCAAACAGAAGATTTTAGGGTTTCATTTTTTTGATGTCACCTTAATTATCAGGATTACTAAAGTGTATTCACTGATAAAGTTTATCAGTTAATTTCGATTTTGTCGATAAATTGAAAAAATTCGGTACTTCTGTTTTAAATTTTTTAACTCAAAAACACTTTTTTCTTATAAAAATAGTTTATTTCAGGTTGACATAAATTGCTCAGCCTACCTGAAAATTGATGGGGTTCTACGACCTTTATTAACTAAAATTTGGTAATCAGATAAGATCGTAAATTTATCTTTTTTCCAAAAATAAGCAATTTCAGTATAAGAACGGTAGGTAACCATGAAAAACTAAAATCATTTTCGGAATCAGCACCATCAAATTAGCTTTTGTTTCTTGGAACTAAAAATCGTGTTGACCAGTATAATAATAATTAATATTTGTAAACATGACTCACCGCAATTTCCTGTTTTTTAACTCATTGTAAATTTTGTCTCTTCCCTATCTGCCCTGTCAACTATTTACACATATATTTCTCAGATGAGGTATTATGTACATTATTTACATTATTCGTCGCCATATTTATCACAACGTTTCGGCAGGTGGAATTTCGAACTGAACCATTTATTTTCGCACACTGGGGTAGACTGTTCAACCCCAGTGTGCATGTTTGATCTCTTGCTAATTTTCCTTCTGAAAGTTCTCCACTGCCTTAACCGGGTATTGAACTCACACTCTTTTGGTCCTGTCACTGGATCTAACCAACGCCTTTATCCACTGTGCCATGTCCTTGAGAACATCTGGGTATGAATTTCTGGCGATTATAAACCTAATGTCCTCAGCAATCATTTTTACCAGTGCTCATATTGCAATTTTGCTGTTATCATTGCATTTTTTTTTACCACAGCTCATATTTCAACTTTGTTGTTATCATTGCTTTTCTCTGGCACTCCTTATTACTGGTTCCCATATTGTATTTATTTCTATGCTTGGTCGGCTCAGGAGATTTCTGTGGCCTAGCATATGTGCTGATAATTTACACAAGCTTGTTAGGTAGGTTATGTGCTGCTTTCATCTGTCCCCCTTGCCTTTAATATACCATGTGAATGTAAATTTTTCCAAGCCCTTTTTCCTCGTTATTTGTCCATGAAATTCCAATTACCTCTTTCTGACTCTAAATAGAAGTATCCTTTTCGCTTCTAATTTCCCTAAAATTTTACTCACATGTTCAGTCCATAGTTCTCTGTAGAACCGCATTTCTTTTGTCCCCAGAATTTTCTTCAACTGTGAATAGAAAAAGAAATATTATTTGGTTTAACCACTTCCACTTTAATTTAGAAGTGAAAACAAAGATTAGAAGAATTTTCTCGGCGTTTTTAAGTAAGCATTTCCTCCAAAATTCTATGTTACACAAAGTTTTCGGTTAAAAGCACTGTAAAAATCAGTTACAGTTGTATGAGAGTCACAGAAAAAATAATAAAAGGGTAAAAATAAAAGTTACAGTTGTATGAGAGTCACAGAAAAAATAATAAAAGGGTAAAATAAAAAGAAACTGGATGTGGGGAGAGCATCTGCAAAAACTGCAGAGAAAAATGCAGTTGCCGGAATGCTGAATGGTGAACGGTCTTGTTTATAAGAGAAAAAGTAGGACCTATAAAGGGTCAAGAAAAAGTGTAT
>CAHIKZ030000685.1:2240000-2420000 GCA_903632075.3 Acanthosepion pharaonis | reverse complement strand
GGAGTAGATAGGTTGGCCTATCGTCCTGTTTACAGACCTCCCCGGTCTTTTGAACAAGAGTTGAGGTTTTTCCCCTGTTTAGTGCTTAGGATCGGGTTTCCGGTTCCTTCTAAATCCTTTTCCTTCTCTTTCACTAATTCGTTTTTTGGTGGTATTATCACTTTAGTTGGGGTGTGATGCCTCTTACTATGAAACTCTCTACCTCAAGTGGCTCTTGGGCTTTGTACAAGGTGAACATCATTGTAAAAAAAAAAAAAATAACAAACGTTAAAATCCTTTCATAGCTTTAGAATCCAACGAACTTCCAGCACTTAAACCAAATCCAAAATTTCCCAAAACGGTAGCAGACAAAAGTCACCAGAAAATTGTATCCATCTTAAACAAATAGAATAAACAACATTTTTAAAAGCTAGACGAGCCACGACTCTACGTAAAAGGATTTAATATCTGTTGATATTTTTAGCGCTGTGAAAACACAAGTAGCATTAGTGGAAAAAAATTCTTTCCTATGATTAATATAACTCATCTTAGATTCGTGCAGTAAGTAGTAAAAAATATATAATATAATTTACGCAGTAGCAATGATAATTAACTCGGTGATGGAGATTTATTACAGTTCAGTATCGTAGACAACCCAGCTGTGTTAAATAACAAGGTAGACTGAGTTCTATAACCTTGAGTTGCAACCAGTCTAAAACTCTAAATTCCAGACTGTGGAGAAAGCAACAGGAAAACTTTTTTTTACACTAAGGTTCACTCTGTTCAAAGCCCGGGGACTATTCGATATAGAGTGTTATGTTAAGGGGCAGTTTATACGGATAGAATGGAGAGATAACAGTTAACTCTAAACTTGAACAGGTTAACATTGTAATGATCGGGGAAACATACTCTTGGGAGTCGATTCCACGAAGCAGTGGTTTGCGGTTCGAAACTTACTTCACACCGATATGATATGGAGGGGATGTGAGTGGTTTACTACTATGTAAGCGGCATGACGTGTCCTAGCCGTGAAGGTTAAGGCCTGGTGGAACCAAGTTCATCCAAGCACTTCCCATAGAAGTAGCGACATAACAGAGAGAAGCTCGTCACATCCCGCCTAGAGATTAGAGAATGGAGAACAATTCGTCCCCCAAAAGGACTATTAAACTCTATCGACACTGGAATGTGAGGACTGGACAACTCCCGGCCAAATATGGCAACAGTCCTCCATTTTCGGCCTGATCTGGCTCTTGTAAAGATAGAGGATAGCAGGGGGAATTAGGTACTTGCGGAAGCGGTACAGGGAGCCGACCATTTTACCTGCATCTTTGCTCTAGTATCTTTCTGAAGAGGTAATGGCAATTCACAAAGAAAATATGGAGAGCCGTGATCGCCTAAGATCTGAAGAGACGTGACTAAGAAGAAACGTAGTCTGAGTAGTAAGGTAATCTCAAGAGGTAATGGCAATTCACAGATAATAAAGCAAAGAAAATGTGGAGAGCTATGATCGTCTAAGATCTGAAGAGACATGACTAAGCAAAGAAAATGTGGAGAGCCATGATCGTCTAAGATCTGAAAAGACATGACTAAGAAAAAATGTAATCTGAGTAGTAAGGTAATCTCAAGAGGTAATGGCAATTTAAAGATAATAAAGCAAAGAAAATGTGGAGAGCCATGATCGTCTAAGATCTGAAGAGACATGACGAAGCAAAGAAAATGTGGAGAGCCATGATCGTCTAAGATCTGAAAAGGCATGACTAAGAAAAAATGTAATCTGAGTAGTAAGGTAATCTCAAGAGGTAATGGCAATTTAAATATAATAAAGCAAAGAAAATGTGGAGAGACATGATCGTCGTCTGAAGATCTGTAGAAGAAAAAAACTAAGAAAAATCGTCTAAGATCTGAAAAGACATGACGTAGTCTGAGTAGTAAAAGAAAAATGGCAATTCAAATAATAAAGGAAAATGAAAGAGTCTAAGATCTAAGAGACACAACTAAGAAGACAAGAAAACAAGGAAAAGAGCTGCAGAATGCATGGTTGTCAGTAAAAGAGGCAGGTCAAACATCAAATTACGTATTGGAGACGTCAAAATTAAGCAGATACAGAAATTTAACTATCTGGGAAGGGTAATAACATACGACGAAAAATATGTCACTTAAATCCGAAGGCTTATAGATATAGCGAAATAGGCCTTCTAGAAACTAGGCAATATATTAAGAGACAGGAAAATTTCCTTATAAAATCTGAACTGGTATGTAATATAAAATCTGCTATATAACAATGAAGGCTAGACAATCTTTTCACATATGAAAAAGAGACTTAAAGCGAAAAGATGTAGTTGTATCGAAGCAATATTAAAATACCAGGAACAGAACAAGCGAGTAATGGAGAGGTATAAGTTAAAATAGGAATTGCAGCCAGAAAGAGGCAGTTGAAATTCTTGGGATACTTAATGACGAAAGAGGACGTGGAGAGTTTAACACTCATAGGAGAGGCTAGCCTCTAACTTTACAAGAGCCAGATCAGACCGAAAATGGAATACTGTTCCCATATATAGACAGGAACTGCCCGGTCTTTACTTTCGACTCTCAACAGAGTCAAAAAGCGTCTCCGCGTCCTTTTGGGTGATGAATTATTTCCCACCCTACAGCCCCTTTCCCACAGACGAAATGTCGCAAGCCTCTCACTGCTCTATCACTATTTCCATGGAAAGTGTTCAGGTGAACTACATTCCTTAGTTCCACCATTTCAAAACCTTTCCGGCTAAATCCCACCATGCCACCTACATTATAGCGAACCATCCTCATTCCCTTCGTATTCCATTGATGAGATGTAAGTTACACTCAAGCAGCAACTTCTCACAAACCACTGCTTTGTGGAACCGACTCCCAAGAGGATGCTTCCCCGATCACTACAATCTTAACCTGTTCACGTCTAGGGTTAACCAGTAACTTACCTACATATCCCCATAAACTGTACTTCTTACTCTGTAACCCTCTATCTAGAGTGTCTCTTGAGCCTTGTACAGACTAAACATCATTGTAAAAAAAGTTATTGATGTGAATGGTTGACAGAAAAAGAACAAAGAGCGACGCCGTCCAGGATAGAACGATGGGTTACATCCGCGTCCAGGGTGAGACGATAAACTACATCCGCGTCCAGGGTAAGACGATACACTACATCCACGTGCAGGGTAGGACGATAAACTACATCCGCGTCCAGGGTAAGTCGATAAACTACATCCGCTTCCAGGGTAAGACGATAAACTACATCCGACAGCAAGGCCTCTAATTAGGAGATTTTGAGGAGCGTCAAACCACTTCTTAATTGCTGGTGTTCCCAGCTCCACTCTGACTCGGGGTGGTAGCACCTGTTAGGGTCCCAGTTAACCACCAAACTGGGCTCAAAACACTATAAAAGTGTAAAAATAGGTTTTAATATCAGAAATACTTTGTAAAAGATTATTACCAGCAATACATTTTTGGTAATAAAAATCTTGTCGGCATGAAATAACCCACTGATGTTGTTGATATGCCATAAACCAAACCAAACCAAAGAGCGATGGCAAATGTACAAAGTTATTTAGAGCAACAAACGACAGGAAAGTGTGGAGAATTACGATTGTCTACGTTCTGAAATGATATGGGACATACAAGAAAATCGTCAAGAATAAAGTGACTCCGAAAAACATGCCTGTAATATTTTATTAAGAAAGGGAAACAAAACTTAGAAGCGAGATTAACCGTTTCTATGCAGTTAAACTTCCGCAGACTTTGACCGAACATTTAATATTACTGTCGGTAGAGATTTATCTTTTTTTAACAGAATTTTTCAGGAAAACAGACTTCTCAAGTCAAGTCACCGTTGTCGCTCCTTATAGCATTGATCGGAGTTTCCTTCCTAACTTTTTGTTTGGGGTTGTGTGGAAGGTCAAAATCTTAATTACATCATTATTTCTCTTCTCGTTATATGTATTACCTGTTTTAGTTTTTGCTGTTAAAAGAGTTCAAGTGATGTAGTTATTGTCATTTAGTAAATTTCTCTGTGATTCTGTAGCGCCAATCAATGAGATTTTTTACCACTTGTGTCAGTCGACCCAGTACTTTTTGAGCGACTGTTCGGTTGTACTCTCTTCCTACGGGCGGGAGGAACCCGAAGGAGGCTACGCCGAAGGGCGGAGTCTCCTTCGGGGAGGTAAAACCGGCCCTGAACCCGTTTATACGGGTTCAATGGGCATATTTTTGGCCGAGCCCACGGGCTCGGAATGCCCACGTTAAAAAGGCCTTGTGCCACATGACACCCTCGTGGGGGGGTGAATGAATATCATCAATGAGATTTAATGAAGGGTTTTCTTCAATTAAGACCTGGATGATTCATTCGCTTGGAGGCATTTTTAATCACTGTTCTGAGAAAACGCTTGTAATTGGTTTGTTGATGGCTTCTGTAATTAAATTTCTTCTTTGATCTGGGATTCTTCAGGACATTGGCGAACATGGCTCTCCACAATTTCCTGTGTAGATCTTAATAATTTTTGTTATTTTGTTATCTCTCCTAAACCTTGCACGCTGGGTAAGGCTTATGCATTGTTTCCTTTATCCCTCTTGCTTTCTTATCTGTCCTGTGAGCATCAAATTTTCCGAGCCGTCTTTTCTCATTATATGCCCTAAAAATTATCGGCTGTCTCTTCCTGATGTTAAGTATAATTATCATTTTTGTTTTCATTTTCTATAAAACTTTATCGTTGCTCACATGTTTGTTCCATGGTATTCTCAGCATTGCAGGGTTATTCAAATAAATCCATTTTATGCTTCGATATTTGTAACTAACTTAGAAATTTGTTCACAGCTTGTAAGTAAAAGTAAGTAAGGCTTATTTAAAGAGAAACAAGGAATGTTCACTCTTTTTAAATAGTATATTTGTAAAATGTATCAAATATTATATATTTTAGTATAATACGGAATCTATGTAATAAGCGATTACAAAAATGATTATTTTCCTTCTCGTTATATTAATTACGTATTTTAGTTATTGCTGTTAAAAGAGTTCAAGTGATGTAGTTTTTGTCACTTAGTAAATTTCTTTGTGATTCTGTAGCGTCAGTCAATGAGATTTGATGAAGGATTCTCTTCTTTAAGACGTAGAGTATTCATTCGTTTGAAAGCATTTTTAATCATTGATCTGAGGAAACGGTTGTATATACCGAATGTAACAGCAAAATTATCCAAGCCGTGTAACAGCAAAACTGTGTAATTTCTTCCTGTTGTGACCACCTGATCCAGTTTTCCTCTCGACTGTTCCTTCTTTTTAAAACTTATTCACCATTCTCTTCATAGTTCTTGAATCGACTTTGAAGATGAAAGTCAGAGTATGAATGTTGGTACCATACAGTGAAGGCCTGAAGGATCTTTTTCCTCTCACCATTGATCAGTTCAGAAGACAGTGGGGCTGACACAAAACGAATTTTAACCTGGTCTCTTTCTAGTTGAATAACTCAAAGGTTTTTTTCTGTTATTTTTACAAATGGTATTAAGATGACTAAACATCTTATCTGAAGAACCAAGAAAAAAGAAACTAGGTTTGAACAATTTTCCTTTTACACCATATATATATATGTGTGTGTGTGTGTGTGTGTGTGTGTGTGTGTGTGTGTGCGTGTGTGTGTGTGTGTGTGTGCGTGTGTGTGTGTGTCGAGTGTAACAGCAAATTTGTCCAATTGTTAGATTAAGTTTTGAACCGCTGTATCTTAGAAATGATTAAAGATATCTTACTGGAATTCTCTGAGGTTTTTATAATTCTATTGGACTCTTCTTTGAAAAATAAGACTGTCTTTAGCTTTAAGTTGAAATGATGATCTGTTTTGACCTCAGGATCCAATTTTTCTCTCTACAGTTACCTCTTTTTAAAACTTATTCACCATTCTTTTGATGCTTCTTGAATGGACTTCGAAGATGGAACCCAGAGTATAAATGTCGGTACCATTACTAAAAACCTGAATTATCTTTTTCCTTTCATCATTGCTCAGTTTGGAGGACAGTGGGTCTGACACAAAACGTTTTTAATCCTTCCCTTTCTAGCTGAATAACTCAAATGGTTTTTCAGTGGTTCATACGATAATTGGTATCAAGATGGCTGAACGTCTTATCCGAAAATCTGGAAAACAGAAACTCAATTAGTTTAGGTTTTTTTTTAGATATTAAACATTTTGGAGGATGGACACTTATCCCATGCTGATACACGATTTGGACAATTTTGTTAAACCCAATACGTGGTATATAGGCATTAGCATAGAATTTGTAGTTACATGTTGTTACATTTGAAATGGCTACATGTAACCGTATGTTAATCGTTTCTTCTATCGCTTGTGGAACATCTTCCGGCTTCTTGATTCCCAGTCAACATTGATCTTCAGAAACTTAAAAGCAGTGTCAATTGTCATCTTATTTCTTATTCTCTTTTTTTTTTTGTTTTCTCTCCTTAGTAGTATTTTTTCATATTCTCTCGCTCAATAATCTGCGTCTTAGTGGCTTTATTGCCTTTCTTGGGTGAAATTATTAAAAATGGTGATAGTTTATACATTTCTGAACGAGTTAGATGCTATGCATGATATCGATATGAGAGTCTATATCTAACGAAGCTATTTCAGAACATGAATTGAGTTCTTAGTTTAATGGTTTGGCTTTGTAGCCACATGCGATATTGAGCAAAACTCCCCATAGCAAAGCTTATTCCGTGTTCAATTTCGTTATCTCCTATACTAAATTTATTTTAGATCAAATATTAAATTTTATTCGTTTTTTTTTTTTTTTTTCATTTGAGTCTGTGGATTTCTTTTACATATTGGTATTCGTCTAGAGCAGTACTTCTCAAACTTTTTCAGTCCATGGACCATTTTTTCTAAAAAAAATTCAAATGGACGACTTCTACTTTTACTTTTTGGCTGTTCAATTTTCACACTAAAATACTCAATGAAAAGACAAAGTTCTCTTTAAAATTTATTCTGTAAACAAATACTATAATATAAATTTTTATATGAATAAAAAATTTATATATATAACATGTATATATATATATATATTATATATATATATATATATATATATATATATATAATAAATATATAAGATAAAAAATAAATATAGCACTGCATAATACCTACGTATAACTTAGATAAATTTTTGTCAAATGGCTACAATTTTTTTATGGTTACGAATTCTTTGTGGACCACTAGAAACCCTATGTGGACCACCGGTGGTCCACCTGCACCACGTTGAGAATCATTGGTCTAGAGAGCAATGAAAAACCTTTCTTTTCACAAGGATTTCAGAATAAAACCTTGATAAGCATCTGGTTTGTTAATCAGATGTTGACTACATTTGTTTTGCCAAAATATTTTCATCCCGTGCGTTGTCGATACCATTTATAATCTTCTGAACCTTGCCATCATCCTTATCCGTCACGTGATCGGGTGTGGTCGTTGGGTTGCTGCGCCGTTGAGCAGCGGATCTGTCGCCTGCATATATCTGGGTTGAAAGCCTGAGGGCTATTCATTCATGCGTAAATTGTCTTGATCGGATAGACCTGGAGAAACCCATTCTCCTCCAAGTCAGACAACAGGCGGTTTCCTCAAACTTGAAGGTTCACCTTGGTCATAAACACTCATCTGTTGATTCATCCTTCATCTAAACTGCTGAAAGCCTGTCATGAAAATTGTAACAATTACTTTTGTCGAATGCACTTCATATTTGATGGTTTTAACTTATTATAAATTGTTTATTTAAAATATTAAAATCAAAGATTTTCTTTCTTCATAAATATATTCTTTTATTCGTAATTATTAAAGTATTCTTTTATTCGTAATTATTATTATTCCCTTTTATTTTAATTATTAAAGTATTCTTTTATTTTAAATTATTAAAGTATTCTTTTATTCCTATTTATTGAAGTATTCCTTTATTCGTAACTTTAAAGTATTCTTTTATTCGCAATTATTAAAATATTCTTCTGTTCGTAATTATTAAAGTATTCTGTTATTTTTAATTATTAAAGTATTCTTTTACTCGTAATGATTATTGTTTTCTTTTATTAGTAATTATCATTGTTTTCTTTTATTTTAATTATTAAAGTATTCTTTTATTTTTAATTGTTAAAGTATTCTTTTATTCGTCATTATTGAAGTATTCCTTTATTCGTAATTATTAAAGTATTCTTTTGTTCTTAATTATTAAAGTATTCATTTATTTTTAATTATCAAAGTATTCTTTTATTCATAATTATTAAAGTATTCTATTATTTTTAATTATTAAAGTATTCTTTTATTCGTAATTATTAAGGTATTCTTTTATTCGTAATTATTGAAGTATTCCTTTATTCGTAATTATAAAAGTATTCTTCTGTTCGTAATTATTAAAGTATTTTGTTATTTTTAATTATTAAAGTATTCTTTTATTTGTAATTATTAAAGTATTCTTTTATTCGTAATTATAAACTATTCTTTTATTCGTAATTATTGAAGTATTCTTCAATAATTTAATCACCGAATGTGTAATCGAATCACCCACATTTCCTCTGTATTACATTTGTAAAACTGCTTTTTTCCGAGAACTGATATTTTGTAGAACAATCTCCCGCGGAGTTGCTTCCCTGAACATTACAATCTTCTCCTCTTCAAGTCAAAAGTTAATTGCTATCTATCTTCCTTATCCTCATAATCTTCATTTCTTTCCTCCTCCTCTTACGTTCATATCACATACCTCATTCAGTAAGACTCTGCCATGAGTGACTCTTGAGCCTTGTAATTAAGTATTATTTTAGTATTAAAAAAATCAAAATGTAAATATTTTAATTCTACCACTTGGCTATCACAGATTTTACAAATATTTAAAAATTTGACGTATGAGCGAATTGCGATGATAATGTTCATTGCTTTTTCAA
The DNA here is from genome assembly GCA_903632075.3 of Acanthosepion pharaonis. Classification (NCBI taxonomy): domain Eukaryota; kingdom Metazoa; phylum Mollusca; class Cephalopoda; order Sepiida; family Sepiidae; genus Acanthosepion; species Acanthosepion pharaonis. Next base: position 2,411,089 of record CAHIKZ030000685.1, on the reverse strand, counting down.
GGATATTTGAATGAAACATCGTCAGGGTCACGTATTAAAGCTTTAAAGAAATATTCATACAAGTATTATAAAGTTTAATGGACTTTATAAAACATGTTTTAAAATCAGGCTTTAAACCAGAGGACCGCAAAAGATTTATTAAGTACACATTGTTTTTACTACAAGAAAAGCATTACAAAAAATATTTTACCAATACGAGGTCGGTCTTTTAAGCAAACGATTTTAAGAAAATTAACAGTCTGTTCCGAGGCACTCACTTTGTAAATACATTCAAATAATGAGAGCTTGGGATGATAAAAACTGACTGTTATCTATATGGGGTACGTGAGATTTAATCTCAACTCATGGACTGAGAAAAATATTACCGTATTTGACGGCATATAAGATGCATCGGTGTATAAGACGCACCCCAATTTCAGTAGGGCAAATCAAGAAAAAAATAGTCATTAGTAAAATTAGTAAACCTACATATGACATATAAGATGCAGGGGAATTTTTACAAATATTTTTTAGTAAAACTTATATGCTGTCAAATATGCTAATTATGAAGAAGTTTCTTGAAATAACGTAATTTTAGGCTAGAAAAAAAATTAATTAAAAATTATAATCATTATAATTTTTTTTAAAAAAATCAGTTTTAAAAAGACAAGAAAAACATTGATGTTTTGATCAGCTGAGCCACGGACCCTGGCACACAAGCCGCAATTGTGATAAAAACTCTCGAAAAGAAACAATAATTACATTGGTTGCAGTACAAGAATGAGTGACGGGGTGAATTAATAGTACTTGACACTCGAATGTTTGTCGATAAGAATATTGCTACTATTTGTAGTTGAATTAGAAGCAGCTACGATGACAATACTGCTACTTCCAGATGTTCAAGAAAATGAAAACACAGAGGAAAAGCCTGCTTCTGGTTCTAGTCAAAACTGAAATGTGTTGTAACGATTATGTGCTATGGAAGATCAACGGAAACGTAAATTGAGCCTCTTATTTCTTGTACGTTTTTCTGTTTTTAAAACTTTTTTCATTGTATAGAAACATGAGCGTTTTTATGTGTGCATGACTGAGGGTCTTTTGCGTGTGCGTTGTCTGTGTGTATGTGTGTGCAGTTAGACAGCTATCTTAATCTCATTTTTATTTGTACACTCCGTATCAATATATCGGTTACTTATTGATCGATACTAGCCTCCTGATTTTTGGCTTTGCTCTACATAGTGGTTGAGTGCAGATGACTTATTCCCGTCGGGGTTCGAATCCCGGTCAGATCTTATATTACAAAAGCTGATTTTTTTTTTTTTTCGAAAGAAACCAGTCTTTTTGTTCCATTTTTTTTCTGCATTTAATCCTGAGCTTATGTATCGATCATAGTGTATTTTTTTTATTTACCCACCCATCTATGAAGTAATATCAGTAAGTTTCTGGATGAAGCCTTAAAAAAATTTATTATTCCAGTAAATATTATAGATTATTCGGCAACATTCCTTATAAATAAGTTACCAAATTCTTTCCACATTTTTTAGACTTCCGCGGTGATTGGCCAACTTAAACGCTCATCATTTGAAACCAACACTCGACCGGCCTTGAGACGCACGATCTACCTCTAATAATGTTTGCCAAAAGCCCGAAAAAATATTTCCAGAGTTTTGGCAAAAAAATCTGCTGAGCTTAACACAAAATTTGAAGCAGGTACATTGTTCGAATTTGTAAGCCATCATGGAACCGTTGCAACACAAAGTTAAAATTCAAACGGGATAGCAAGAAATTTATTGGTAGACTAAGTAGGCTGGATACTAATGTGCATTAATTGCGCGTTCAGTTCCATTAGTTACCTATCAATCATTCTATCTCAATTCTTTGTTGAGCAGTTGACTGTTTAGTGACAGATAATATATTGCTGCGATGTCAGTTGCTATTCATATCGACGAACGGTGATAGATGTTTTTTTAAGACGAAACAACGTGGGCGTTGTGGTGAAATCATTTGTATAGCGATGTTTTCTTTATTTGTTAAACAAAAGTAGCAGTCGTTTAAAGTGGTTTAATTTATTTTACTTGAAATTAAAGCGATAAAAAGCTTCTAACACTAGCTAGTATTTTAGAAGTACAGCATTAGTCTACATTCACACAAGTTCGTCAGGTAGGTGGTCCACTGCCTCCCCCCACCCGTACTGTTTCCCTTTCGATATATTCTGTGGCTATCGAATTTTCCAAACCCCCATTCCACATTATGACTCCAAGAAATTTCAGATTCTGTGTATTTTTGTTTTCTTGTTTCTATTTTCTTTAAAACTTTCTTATTGCTTACATGCTCTGTCCATGGTATTCTCATCATCCTTCTGTAGAACCATATTTATGTTGCCTCCTGTCTTCTCTTCATCTTTGAGATAATTCTCTAGCATTCGTTGCCATATTGTAGTTTTGATATTGGAGAGAAACCGTCTGCGGTTGTTTCAATTAATTTGCACAAACGTGTAGGAAGGATGTTAGAATAACCCAAAACTTATATTAGAGGGAAACCTTCTGCAATACAGTCAGAAATTGAATTGTGTAAGTACACAAAAAAATAGAAAAAGAAATAAGATAAGGATGCGTCTTCTGATCGGATTTATTCAACCAGCGAGGCGATCCTTAGGAAGCTGGAGACCCTACCAGGATTTATGATCAGTGGGTGCAATTTTAACAAGATACGCAGTAGACACCGTGTTGATGGCAGACACCGAAGGAAAGCTACGGAGACCCTTAGACAAGGTAGTAAAGAAAAGCGCGAAGAAAGGACTATCAATTGTAGGAAGACATAATCAGCAAGAGAAAAGCACAAGATCCGGGAAGAAGTTCAACACTTTGTTTCTAATCGAATTTTCATTTTTCTGAGTACATTTTTTGCTTTTCCGTTGCACGTTCGGATTTCGGTGTCATATGTTTCATCCACTGTTAACAGAGATATTTAAACTTCTGTATTGTTCGATGTTGACATATCCAATTTGTAGTTCAGATCTTGGCATACCTTTTTTTTATTTTTGACGCAACGAGCAAGACAGATCTTGAATTAAAGTTTTGGCGATGTGAACAGAAAGATTTTTTTTTTTTAAATACAATATTTTTTTAATTTAAGTTTTTAATTTACATTATCTCATTAGTGTTTTAATAAGATCCTTAATTGCATAAATGAATTAAAAGTCATATTGAAAATTGGGTGTTTTCAATGCTTTTATCCTTTTTTTGTGGGGGTTGCGGTCAAAGACAGTGACGTCGAAACAGTATGACGCCTAAAGGACTGTGCCGAATAATCCAATTATTTTTGGACGCCGAATCGGCCACGCTGAATTAGCGACGCCGAAACGTACAAAGCCCTTCCCAAATAGTTCCATTTTCCTAGCAGATAACAAAGAACGTTCAGGAAAAAAGAGTTCAGAGTCGAGTTATAAGGTATTGTTTCATTGGTTAGATACAGAGGGCTGGGGAGAGGAGAGGAGAAACGAAGGCTTGCCGCCGGAAAGTAGCGTGCTCGACCGAAAGAAAATAACAATGCGTCTTTACGTGTATTCGTTGCAATCAAGACGGTCACTCCAGTGTGGGCCTGTACAGCCATAACAGATGCTGCACCGTTATCAGCAGCTGAGGCATAAATCTTTGGGAGTAGATCCAAGGTTTCTCACGAGGTAATGCCACGCACAAAAAAGGTTCATATTGATAGGACAATCGGTTTGATTTGGTTTGTTTTGTTTTACGGCATATTTGATTTGCTTTGTTTTTGTTTATGGCATATCAACCTCTTGACGACAAGATTTGTCTTGCTGGTAATATTTTTTTCCAAAAATGTATTGCTGGTACTAAAATCTATTTTTACACTTTCATAATGTTTTAACCCCAGTTTGGGGGTTAACTATTTTCCTATAGCTGGGACCCTAACAGGTGCTACCACCCCAGGTCAAGGTGAACATGGGAACATCAGCAATTAAGAGATGGTTCCACGCTCCTCAAAACCTCCTAATCAGACGCGGATGTAGTTTATCGTCTTACGGAGGACGCCTCATTTGGTGGGGGTCTGCAGAAATGTAGTCGACATATTCTGAAGTCCCAGCCGACATGGGCGTGGGTGGGGGTACAATCGGAAAACAGGTTTTCTGATGAAAAAGAATTTTCTACTGTTAGGATTTGAGCAAGTGCTTTGTTCAGATTTTGAATAACCGGACCTGGACCTCTGGCTATCGGCCTTGGTTTGAGAAGTCACTGTATGTCACAGAATCTTCGTTGGATTTTTGAGTTGATCAACATATTTAGTCGTGACAAAGGAGGAAAAAGATTGGTGCTGATAGGTACCGTAAAATGCTCTGGGAGAATGTCCACAGTCTCACCAAGCCAGCCATTCACCGTCTCGCCTACGTAGTGTGAAACATATTTTTGGCCTCATCTATGAAAAGACCCGTGGTGTCTTGACAGTTTCATCTAAAATGGTGTCTGTGATACTGTCACCTACACTAAGCACGTCAAGAGAAAAACTGTCACCGCCATGAATGTGGTTTACGCCCTCAAGAGACAAGGCAGAACTTTATTCAGTCTTGAAGGTTATGGAATCTGAACCGACTTGAAACACAACCCACACGATCTAACAAAATATTACTACAATTCCCTAATAAAGCAATTCTGTTTCTCAAAAGGAACAAAACATTTTATATTCTTCTTTTTTAGCAACATATCCATGTCAGAGTTCGTGTAACATTTTTTAGATAAGTAATGTGATACACAGGTCATGATCCACCCTTTTGACCACCCACCCACGACAGAAGTGCAGTCCAGGAGAATCAGCTGCAATGAATGGTCAGCAAATGTAATGAGTCTTACTCTGCCACGATGACTTGTGACCTGTTGGCAGGGGATCTGAATTTAAAGTTGTCCTTCTCGTTATTGTTATTTTCATTGTCCTACCAAGGCTAGAAGCCCTACTATTTCACGTATAGTTAGAGCTAGAAGAAATGGATTGGTGCTTTTCGCAAGGATATTGGTAGGAAGTGAACTCAGCACCTTCGATCGGAATTTGAACTCGACCTACCGATTCCACTTTTCGCATCGATAACCGTTACGCAACCCATGTATCCATATCTATCTTTGTATATATTTAAATAGTCAGGTTTCAATCCCACGTAACAACCAAGGCCCCGAATGCTGATTTTCAAAGTAGGTACTTCCAATAGGAATATTGGTGTAACACACTTATACTATTTCCGAGCAGTCATTATATGCGTGTACTTGTAAAATCTGAAGATAAGAGTGATATAAATTTCTGTACGAATTTTTGTGTATATTTAAATAGTCAGGTTTCAATCTCACGTAACAACCAGGGCCTCGAATGTTGATTTTCAAGGTAGGTACTTCCAATAGGAATATTGTTGTAACACACTTATACTATTTCCGAGCAGTCATTATATTCGTGTACTTGTAAAATCTGAAGATAAGAGTGATATAAATTTCTGTTCGAATTTTTCATTTGTACGCGTTTGAGAGGGAGATGGAGAGAAATACAGAGACAGAGAGAAATATATACGAAAGCAGAAGGAGAGAAATCACACCACATACGACAATGGAAAAGAAAAGAGCGTGAAAAGTGAAACATATTGAAGCTGATAATAGATCATATTTGAGAGAAGAAAAATTGTGTAAACGGACTCCGCTGGGAAAGAAAATAGCGATAAAAATAATTCCTCGAATAGAAAAAAGATTCACATTATTTTCTGCGATGCAAACAGAAGCCCACGACGCCACACTCACAAAGATGCACAATATATACGCGTACATGTGTATAGGTAAACATAAAGGTTTCCATAAATATCTAAAGAGGATGAACACGATTCAGGTCGTCCTTAGTTTGACGATAAACTACATCCGGTAGCAAGGTTTCTGATCGGGAGATTGGAGCTTTTGAGGAGCGTGGATCCACATCTTAATTGTTGCTGACCCGGTGTGGTAGTATCTGTTAGGATCCCAGATATGGTCAAATAGTGAACCTCCAAACAAAAATCAGGACATTTTTTATACTAAAACTATCAGCCATACCCAGATGGTCGATCAGAAAGAGTTCAATTAGAATGGAGCAAAAACAGCATCACGTTTAGATGTAACAGAGTCTATCTTCTTCAATTACTTTAATGTACTTTCATTAAAAAGACATTTTGAATTAAATGCAGTTACTGATATATCAGAAATAGTCTGTATTTATTCAATCGAAGTTAGCCGAAGACATGAAGGGGCAAAATAGACAACATGAAGACCCACTTCAAACCACAATTATTTTGGAGTTTTTTAAATTCAGTTTGTCAGTGTGCTACCAGGGATGTAAAAGAGGATACATTTATAAAGCAATTGTTAAGTTTGACAAAAATTGGTTGAAAGATCAATGAAAAATAAGAAAGAAACCAGTAAAAATTGCCTTTTTTCACTATTTACACAGGTTTTCACTATATAGGTGGACTCAATTATCAAGTTAAATGACTGTTAAACAATCAGCTTATTGTTGGCTACAATTGAGTGAAGTTTGTATAGATTGCTTGAAGATTGCGGGAGTTTTTAATTTAAAATTTGTGTTGAAATCGATTTTTCGTTTTTCGCGGCTTTTCGATAAACGCAGTGGCGCAGAAATAAAAAAAAATGAGGTATCGTTGATCTCGTCATAATGTAAGTAACCTACATACCGAGTTTGAATGAAATCGGAGGAAAAAATTTGAATTTATCGATTTTGAGCGGCTTTATCGATTATTGATTTTTTTTTCATTATCGATTTTTTTCCGCTAAGAACCTATCTCTTACATTGTACAATGTATGTGCCAAGTTAGGTCGAAATCGGTTGGATGGACCTCGAGTGAAAAGGTATCACACAGACAGGCAGACACACAGACATCCTCTGTTTTATATATACAGATGAGCAATAACACATTTTTATAACAAAATGACAATCAATACAACGCTAAAAATATCAAAAATGCATTTTTATAGTAAATTTAACAACAATACAGTTTATGATCTACAAAAATATATATCTAAAAAAAAACATAACTTTACTCGAAAAGTATCAAATTATGTACAAAATATATTCAGTTGAAGCCATAAAATTGCTTTCAAAATATTTAGATTTCGGCATTAAACAATCCATCGAGATGGTGATATGCCGCTAAACAAAATCAAGAAACTATCTAATGCAACCCTCTTTACAAAAATATGTCTATGAAACCTGATCGACATACTGATTTCTTACAATGAATCTACCCTAAAAAATCTTGTCGGCGTTAAATAACCCATTGTGGTAGATAAGCCGGAAAACAAAGCAAAGCAAATTATGAATCATACTGAAATATTTGAAGGTAATCAAAAAGGCAAGCAAGAAAACATACAACCAACATTTTCTTCTATGGGCCAATTCCATTCATGACATAGGCGATCATGGCTCTCCACAACTACCTATCCGTGGTGGCTCTTTTTTCTTCCTTTACTGAGGCTCACCCCTTGTTCCGACATCAATTCACTCAAGCTGCCCTAATACATTGAGTCAATAGTTTCATCCACCGCAAGGAAATTTGGCTCCCTGTGGCGCCAGGAAATTTTTCTCGTCGGAGTCAATCCTTCAAATCTACAAATCAACCATTCGCCCTTGCATGGAGTATTGCTGCCATATATGGTCTGGATCCCCTTCTGTTTGTCTCAAGGTCCTTGATAAAATCCAAAGACGGATATGCAATGTAATTGGCCCTGATCTGGCATCTCGTCTACAGTCGCTGTCTCACAGACTTGTCGTCGCCTCCCTCTGTCTTTTTTACAAATACTTTCATTGTAACTTCTCCGTTGAGCTGCTTTCGCTGGTTCCCAGACTTCATGAATTTAAGCGCTCTACTAGGATGGCATCTCGCTTACACCCTTTCACTGTCGAAACTGTTAAATGTAACCGTATCTTCTACTCCAATAGCTTCATGTCACGCACTTCTCGCCTGTGGAAATCCCTCCCCATTTCTTGTTTCCCTGATAGCTATAATCTCCAACTATTCAAATCTATTCACATCTCCAGATGCCTTGATCTATCCCCTATCCTTCTCTTCATCCTTTCCTCTATCACTCCTCTTTGCTCTCGCTCCAACTCTCTGTACCCCATTGCGTGCTAGTGGCTTCCCGCCTTGCTTGGGGTGGAATGCTTAAAAAAAGTAATACGCCTCGTGAGGGATAACTTTTCCAATCGCTCCTTTCTCGGTGGCTTGTTAGAAAATCTAAACGGTTACTTTTCTAGATCCTTCTGTACGGAAGCAGGTGTCCCACAGGCCTCTATACTCAGTCATACTTTGTTTTTAATTTTCATTAATGACCTGCCCGATGGCATCACCTCTCAGCTTGGTATCTACGCAGACGACACAACCATTTACTCTTGTCTCGATAGTAAAGCTGATCAGTTTCATATGATCAAAATGGTAGCTTACACTCAAACGACCTTCAGTCTCTTGTTAATTGGAGCAAAGAATGACCCATTAACCATAATGCCTCCAAATCTAAACGGGTCTCTATTAATCATCTGAGAAACTCCTCTCTGGCCTCCATCAGCATGGCTGATGCTAACCTCCAAGAAAATGACTCGTTTCATCTTCTCGGGCTAACATTCTCAGCTGACATGAAATGAAAAGACGATATTTAATCAATCTATTGCTAAGTCAGCTGCTAAGAAAGTTGGTTCACTGTGACATGCGAGACAATTTTTCTCTCCAGAATCTATCTTACATATTTATAAGTCTACTATTTGCCCATGCTTAGAATATCGCTGTCACATATTGTCCAGTGCTCCTGCTATTTATCTAGGACTCCTTGATAAAATCCAGAGAAAAATCATCAATATTATTGGCCATGTTCTGGCATCTCGGCTTCAGTCTCTCTCCCACCGACGTATGGTTGCCTCCCTTTGCCTTTTCTATAAATACTTTCATGGCAATTGTTTGGATGAGCTCTTCGTTGTGGTACCTAGACTTTTTGAATTTCAGCGCAGTACTCGACAGGCGGCGAGGTCTCATCAGTTTACAGTTCGGTTGGGTAGCTGTAATCTTAAGTCCTGTGCTGACAGTTTCTTTTCTCACACTTCTCACTTGTGGAACTTCCTTCCAGCTCCATGCTTTCCAGCCAACTTTACTCTGCAAAAATTTAAATGCAATATCAATCGCTATCTACTGTCCTCCTCCTTACTCTTCTTTTGTTCTCACTTCTTAGAAATGTTTCTATTTCTAACACTTTCACACCCTGTGTACACCTGGTGTCTCGGTGGCTTTATTGCCTTGCTTGGGGCGAAATCGTGTTTTTTCTGTTGCTATTTTATTTTAGACGTCCTTGTTCCTTGTTCAGTATTTTTCTGTAGAACCACATTTCTGCTGCTTCAATGTTTTTTTTTCTTCACCCTGTTCAAAATTCACTGCCATATAAGACGATGGATACAATATATCAATCTAGCAGACTTTTCTTTGTTTCTAACGATTTTTTCCCGTTTCTCAGCACTTTGCTTAGCTTTTGGAAGGCATCTTTCCAATATCAATATGTATTCGGATTTCAGTGTCACATTTTCCATCATCTGTTAAAACATTTCCCAGGTTATTTACATTATTTACAGTATTCGGACTGTTATCCTCATCTTCATTGCCATATTCACAACGTTTCGAGCGTTGTACGCTCCAGTCTTCTTCAGGTGACTGGAATCGAATCAGGCGAAGCTTCCAATATATGGAGAGAAAAGGGACAGAGAACATCACTGAAAAATACGAAAACCTAAGGAATCTGCACATATGCCAGGCCACAAAAATCTCCTGAGCCGACCAAGCATAGATATGAATACTATATGGGAACTAGTAATAAGGAATGCTAGAGAAAAGTAATTAATAAAAACACAAAATTGCAATATAATCTCTGGTAAAAAAAAAAAAAATTGCAATAATAATAACAGAAAAATTGCAATACGAGCACTGGTAAAAAAAAAGTTGCTGAGACATTAGAAATTCATACCCATGCAAGGACACGTGATCCAGTGGATAAAGGCGTTGGTTAGATCTTGTGACTAGACCTACAGAGTTGCGAGTTCAATATCATGCTACGGCTGTGGTGGACCAAAAATACTTGTTGAGTTAAAGGGACGTAACTGAGAGGAAGAGGCATGGCTCGAAACTTCAATCCTGAACGCCCTAAACGTTGTGAATATGACAATGGGGATAACAGTCCGAATATTGTAAATAATCCTAATACCTCATCTCAGAGATATAGACAGATTTAAACTTCTGCTTTATGCTTACAATTCATACCCTCGGTTCTTTTTTCATTTCATTTTTTTTTTTTTTTGCATACTTTGCATACGTAGTTGATGATTAGTCAGTTTTTCTTACTGTCTTCTATCGTCCTGTCTAGGCGTCCCTGTTGTTTCTTTTCCAAGTCGGCCATCAACACAGTGCGCTCAGTGTATCTTATATCGTTTTGATTACAGGTAAATATAAATGCTTCCCTAAATATCTTAAGAGGACAAAAATGTTTAAAATAGACTAAAATATTTGGAGGTAATCAATTGTTGAATAAAATAAGGCAAGCAAAAATAAAATTAAAAAAAAACGATCATTATTTCAATATCGATTTTCATCACCTTCAGTAGCAATCCAATCTACAGACTTACGCATTAAGTTCGTACACGCACTTTTACTACCACCATTGCGTGGGAGCCCCCTCCCGGAAGTGTTTGGATACGTCACCAGAGGATTCTCGCCAATAGGACACACGCTGTTATGATAAAAGGATGTCTGTAAACTGAAACAGAAACCCGCTAATATCATGGTGGATAGGTGATGAAATATCGTTGTACATTTTAACCATTTCCTGCCCGGACATATTTTTAAAATTTCGAAGAAAATCAGTATAAAATTGTATGTTAACACCGAAGTTAAGCAACATCGAGCCTGATTATTACCTAGATGAGTGACCCCGTGGGGATAGTAGGTGCCCTAAACTTGGATGTGAAAGTGGTGTAAAGGATAATGGCTCGGAATTGTTAATTGGAGAGCCGAGTTCCATTTCGGTTCGTTATATTCACTTACGCACAAATAATCTTGGGGAAGGCATGAATCCACTACTTCCCCCCAGTTATGGGTTAATTAGTAAGATTTGTTTCACTATAGCATTATTATCTCTCCTCAGAATCTTACAATCTAAAAATATTTTCTGAGTTTAAATAACCTGCAACGGGTTGATAGGCTGTAAAAAATGAACCAATCAATCAATCAGATATTGATTAGCTACACAGGCATGTCTATTAGATTTATTTACATTTGCTGGAATATAAATGTATAGAAACTGCCGTAGCTATAAAGTGAGGGTCCAGTTTATGTATTGATTGTAATATAGATTTCATCCTGCACTTGATATCCACATTATAATTTCTTCTTTGTTTCTCAAATTCTGATTATGAATCCACCTATTCTTCCCCTCACCTATGGGTTAATTAGTAAGACGTGTATCGCTAAACCATTATTATATTCAAAAAAAATATTTTCTGTTTATATTATTTATCTCTTTTGGACTGTTGCCCTCATCTTTATTGTCACATTCACGACGTTTCGGCTGTTGTATACGTTAGAATTTCGAACTGAAGCCTTTATTTAATCCACGGGGGTAGATGTTCTAGTTCCACGTGCCATGCCTTTTTTGGATATCTCAATTTCAGTTAATTCCCTTTAGTAAGTCAGCTCTACAAGTTTTTGTTCTCTCTGTTGTGGCCTGTTATTGAACTCACAACATTTTGGGTCGAGTGACTTTTTGGATCTCTTAAACGCTGTTATCCGCTTGGTCCATGTGTCCTTGGACACACCGTTGAGTAAATTCTGGGGACTTATAAACCTAATGCTTCATTACTTACATTATTCGGACTGTTATCCTCATCTTCATTGCCATATTCGCAACGTTTCGGCCGTTGTACGCTCCGGCCTTCTTCAGCTGATTGGAATTTTGAACTGAACCCTTTATTTCGTCCACCGGCCCAGTGGATAAAGACGTTAGTTAGATTTAGTGACAAGACCCAAAGAGTTGTGAGTTCAATACCAGGCCACAGCTGTGGTGGACCAAGAGAGTTGAGTTAAAGGGAAATAACTGAGACATCCGGAAGAGCTATGGCACGTGGAACTAGAACAATCTACCCCCCGGTGGATGAAATAAAGGGTTCGAATTGAAATTCCAATCGCCCGAGGAAGGCAGGAGCATACAATGAACGAAACGTTGTGAATATGGCAATGAAGATGAGGATAACAGTCTCTGAAATGCTCTGAAAATGTATTGCTGGTATTTTTGCTATAAAAATGTATTTTTATACTTTCAGTGTTTTGAACCCAATGGTCAACTATTTGTCCATAGCTGGGACCCTAACAGGTGATACCACTCCGAGTTAGGGTGGACCTGGGAACAACACCAAATAAGAGATGGTTCCACGCTCCTGAAAAAGAGCCATGTGTTTTCTTGGGAGCGATAGTGAAGTGGTTTCCAGTTCCCTTCAAGATCAAACAAGTCTTAAAATTTAAATATTTGGGAAATCTGTAGGTGCATTGGGATAGCGAAAGATACCGTCTAAAAGCTAAGCAAAGTATTAAGAAACAGGAAAATTTCGCTACAGACAAAGACAAGGATACTGAACTGTTATATATGGCAGTGAATGGTGGACAATCTCCTCGCAAATCTAAAACAACAGAAATGTAATTCCACAGAAGCATGTTGGGAATATCATTGACTGAACATGTGATAAATGTTCCAGGGTAAATGGAATCAAAAAGGACACTTATACATAAAATCAGGAGGAGACAATTGAAATTTCTAGGACACATAATGGGGAAAGAAGGTTTTGAAAATTTGATGCTCAAAGGACTCAAGGAAGACAAGAGAAGCAGCGGAAACAATGCATAACTTTACCTAGCGAGCTTGTATAAATGGATGACAGAAAAGGGTTCAGGAGAGTTAGCAAAAAGACAAAATTTATTAAGAGCTACAAAGGACAAGAAATTGTGGAGAGCCATGATCGTCAACGTCCTGAAGGGACACATAGAAAAAGCTGCGGAGTAATCGTTCTGAGTGACGCGGTTAATCAAAATAAGTATCGCGTAATTTCTTGTGAAAAACATATACAAACTTATATATATAGATATCAAACGGTTTAAATGAGTGAGATACAGATAAATATAAATTATTTTTCGATGCATATATATATATATATATATATATATATATATATATATATATATATCAAACTTAAACTCAAAATCACTTATATACCAACAGAAACTTCACGATCAAAATTTTGACAAGGAAAATGTCACTTTAATAAAAAAAAAAAAGAAAAAGTGTAAATAATAACGGAATTATTCGTTTTGTTTCAATTAATTTGCACAAGGGTGTAAGAGGATGGATATCACATAAGCAATCAAATACTCTTTTCTTTTTACATATCCTATATTGTATTTACATTAGTTTTGTTTCAATTAATTTGCACAAGGATGTATATAAGAAATTATGCTGCTTCAACAATTTATTTGCTTTTATTTGTTATACAGGGTGTCCCAGAATTAACTATCAATTTCAATTTAATCGGAAAATTTCTTTTAAAAACTGGAATAAATTTATGTTTGTGTTTATTATGATACAAAATAAATAAATTAATAAATCTTACGTCAAAACTTTATTGAAAATTTTCAATATGTGCTCCGTCTATATGCTTGCAAATTTCATATCTGTTCGTTCGTTATGTGCCATACGTGATACACGCTTAGGTGATCATATATCTTTCGATAGATGACTGACGAGGCAGATTTTTCCCGCAGTAGGTTGCCATTTCTTTCTACGGTAGACCAGTTGCCATCCAAGGCTATAGAACCCCGTCTATCCTGCTATTTATCCATAGCTGGGGAGAGAAGATTCATACCTTTCCCAATTAGCGTTGTGAAACATATTATGAAGCATTTCAGGATTTCTCTCCTGAACTGCTAAATGAATTCGTTCTTTAAGTTCAGCTAAACTATTGATATTTTAGCGATAAACCTTCGTTTTTTATGAAACCCAATGCAAAGAATTCAAGGGGAATAAAAAAGATGCGTTTTTGTGTATTCATTTTTAATAAGGTTCTGAAAGGGAATTGAAATAAGATTGGAAAAAAAATTATAAAGTTATAATCAAAATTAGACATTTATATACAGATATTAAACATGATGAACAGAAATTAAAGTGGGATCAAAAAAAATTATCGATTTCTCTGAACTAATGTATTTTGCAACTGCGCCACGCAGTTATATGTGGCACAAGGCCGAATTTAATGTGGGGTTCCCAAGTACGTAGGCTCGGCCAAAACAATCCCCGTAGAACCCACATAAACGGGATCGGGTCGGTCTACCTCCCCAAACGAGACTCTGTCCTTCAGCATAGCCTCGTTCGGGTTCCTCTCTGCTCTATTCAACGGTATAGCTGAAAATATTTGACTGAACTAGTGAGTTCTGGGGTACCGTGGATTTTATTTGAAGGGAATTTGAATTTTGACAGTACAATGGTACCAAATGAATATATTCTTTGATAAATTTGCAATTATCGTAAAAAAAGAAAGCTTGGTTTGGTTTGTTTTGTTTTTTCTTTCTTTTTTTTAAGAAATTCCCGCTGAAACAATAAATCTGATATACATGAATATCTAAATTAAAAGTTAGGCTGAAAAAATAGAATCTAATTTCTAAATCGATACAGTTAAAATATAAATTAGACATTCATATACTTAACGTGAATTCTGTTTTGTCTCGCTAATATTGGTGAAATAATCCAGCAATCCATTGGCGAAACATTAAAATATAAGTTTTCCAAATTGTCTTATACATTTACTAATCCACTCTCATCTATAGCCTATATTATTTATATATATATATCATGGATATGCGCTCAAAATTCTAGATATAGAATGACATTATATTCAGAATATAGATATAATCAGGTATTTGGAATCCTACTTGCAAATGTAAATATATATATATATATGTTGTGGAATCCGGGATAAAATCCGGTCTCAAATTAATGACAAACGCAGGAATGAAATATAGCAAATAAATGTATTGACGTAATAATATAACTGGTAATACGGTTAGTAGATCCAGAAATGCGGTTAGTAGCAATAATAATATATATACAGTCTGGGAAATTCAGTATCGAAGTATGACTTCCTTCTGAGTCTACGTGCTCGCAACTGTGACTCCTACAAAGCGGTTACCTCACACTCTCACTCTCTCACTGTATCACCTCCAGTTATTCACCGGCAGGAGTACAAGTACACTGGGCGAGTCCACTTGTATAAAAAAGGGTGGACACCTTAAGACCCCCTCCTTAGATCTCTTTTGGGGGGAGTTAGTATTTTTTTCCCTTATGGTCGATCTATGTGAAAACTTCTCGCCTTGTACTGCGTACATCACATTTCCTAATCTGTTAATTATTGTGCCAGGCTCCCAGTAAGCCATATTGTTTCTAAACATCCTAAAGTAAACCCGTTCTCCTGGTTTAAATGATCTCTTGGGTACAATAGGTGTACTCCGATTTTTATTCTTGTTAGGCAATAACTTATCAAACACAGACTGTATTTTTCCTTCGTCCTTGCATAAATTCATCCTTTTCCGCTTCTCTTCTTATCTCTCGGCAAGTCACTTTACTGCCTTGTATAACTCTTTACTGTTTTCATCTATGGTAGCAAATGGCACGTTTCACTTCTTTTTACATACTGGTTGGACGTTTTCTTTTAATTCAATTCTGGCCTCAAATTTGTTGCATCGTCCCAACCCGATCGAAAATACCTCAGGAAATTGGTTATATAATTCTTCCTTTAACTTTATAGCATCTGATGTTTCAACCTCTAACTTTTTGCAAAAGGAGCTGATAGGTAGATCCCAAACGTTGAACTTTTGCATTCAGTCGATACCTACTAGATTTTCAGTATCTTTCATGACGTATATCTTAAGTTTTTTTTTTTTGTTTTCCCGTGAAATTTAACATTCACGATTATTTCTCCGAATTTTATTCGCCTGCCTGTAACCGGCTTGGCAATTTTTTGTGTATGTAACATGGTTGGTCTGTTAAGTTTTCTCCATGTCTGTAGGTAGATTATCGTGAGGTCGGAACCCGAATCCAGTTGTAATTTTATCTTTTTATTTAAGATTTCAAGTTTCACATATTTCCTTATGTTGGTATTGTCTCCGTATGCATCCTAGTAGCTCTTATTCTACTAGTATCTGTTCTGTTCCTATATTGGGATGCCTTGTGGCCCATTTTTCCACACTCAAGACAGTTTTTATATTTAAAACAGCAATCCTTTTTCCAATGTAGTCCTCCACATCGATAACATGCTGATGGAGGGGAGCTTATATTTGCTTCGATTTTCGTCATAATTTGCCCTGTATGTTGTACTTTTTCTCTTATTATAGATTTTCTTTTCTTTCGGGAGGGTGAGAATCTTTTTTCATTATTATAGAATTTTTGTTTTCTTTCCGGTGAGGGTGAAGAACGTAGACTTTTGTTTAACTTACGTATATGAGATACAGCTGACTCCTCAATGTCCTTCGAGACTTTCTTAAAACTTAGGCATTTCTGGCAATCTTCCGATAATTGTTGTAGTGTTAGTCCAGGTTCATTTTGTAATTTTGAAAGCATTCTTTTGCGCATTTCACTATCTTTTGTTGAAACTAACCCTTGAACAATGATGAGACACTTGAATTTGTCCGAAGTTAATTCCGCTAATTTGAAGTCGTCGCAATGTTTATTTACGATTGCGGCAAACGTGGAATAATCCTCATTATTGCCCTTTACCAGGTTAAGGCATTTCCACCTCCTGTGGAAGAGTGATGTTTTTGGACTAAAGTGTTCTTTAAGACATTTAACTGCTTCGTCAAATGTTAATTCGTTCGTCTTTTTTGGCAAGATATAATCCACAAACTTTGTATATTCCTCAGTTCCTAATTTTCTAAGCAATAGACGTAGCGTTTTTTGCTTCTGTCCAGTTTTGACAGTCGATGTTAAAGATGTCTTCATGTCTTCTGAAGTAATCTCAAAAAATTTTATCTTCATCTAGAGAATATTTGAAAATCTCTATGGTATTCCACATTGCGTCTTGTTAAAAAGTTGCCTCTTTTTCAATATTTAATTGCTTGTTACCCTCTACTTTCAATATTAGTTCCTGGAGCTCTATTTGTCTTTCTTGATTTTCCTTCAGCGTTTGTAGTAATTGCTTTTGCCATTTTTCTTCCATTCTTTCTTGTAGTTGTAATTGTTGATCATTTTGGTATTTTACCAGTTCTACCAAAATAGTTTTAAAATCTTCCATGATAACTCAATTTTACGTACTTTTAATCTTCGTAACTCTTTGTCGCCAATTTGTTGTGGACAAGGGGAGGATTTTTCTATTTCTTCTTCTCGTGTGAGTTCCAATCGCTCGTCGCCAATTTGTTGTGGATTCCGGGATGAAATCCGGTCTCAAATGAATGACAAACGCAGGAATTAAATATAGCAAATAAAAGTATTGACGTAATAATACAATTGGTAATACGGTTAGTAGATCAAGAAATGCGGTTAGTAGCAATAATAATATATATATACAGTCTGGGAAATTCAGTATCGAAGTATGACTTCCTTCTGAGTCTACGTGCTCGCAACTGTGACTCCTACAAAGCGGTTACCTCACACTCTCACTCTCTCACTGTATCACCTCCGGTTATTCACCGGCAGCAGTACAAGTACACACTGGGCGAGTCCACTTGTATAAAAAGGGGTGGACCCCTTAACAATATATATATTCTCTATACCAGAACAATGTTGATTAATTGAATAGCAAAATGGAAAAAAGTTTTATGCGACGCGCTTCTTCTTCTAAAAGGACTTCATCCGACCGATGTTCTTATTATGGAGGTCATATAAATATATATGTGGAGGTTGTGTTAATTAATTAAATTATATGAATAAAAAATTGTTTAGTAAATTAGGCTGCATGATGAAATTAACAATTTCCTCTCACATTAAATTTTATTATTCAACAAACATAGAATAAAGACAACATGAGAAACAACAATTTTTGCACAACAATGAATAAAATATTTATATAAACAAGAGATACAACTGGAATAAAAAGGTGGTTTTAAAAAGTTCAAACGTCCTTTGATGTTTAGATGAAAAGTTATCAAAGTTCTGGTTTGATAGATTATAAGTTGTTGAACTGTCTGTACAATAATGAGAAAGTGTGTTTGGGTATTATAGTAATTTAAGAAAAAAAACAGTTCAAGTTTGTATTTGAAATAAAGAAATATTGTTTACGACTTACTTTAAGGTTTACGGAATTGTCGCTCTTTGACTAGTTTTCACTTGTTCGAAGAGAATATTCTAGTTGGGGTAAGTAGTTCTTAACAAGCTGTGTTTATGTTAATTGCAATAATTAATGTTGAGCTTGAAAGCGTATGAAAAAGATTCGTGTATTAAGTTGAATGTGGAAAACTTGAGTTGATTGTTCGTCATAAAATATTGCTGTGTGAATGAGTGTTCTCTCAGACTGGAATCATGCTAAGGAACTTTAACGTAAAGCCTGGAACTGTGTGACGACTTCAAAGGATTCCGATCGGCGTACTGTCGAAGATGAAAATTATTTCATATTTAATTGCTAACTTTGGTCACGTGATAGGCTCACAGAAGCTTGATAGATTTTGGCGGAATTATCTTTTTGGTCAGGTCAAGAACTAGGTCGATGTTATTAAATATTAAGCGACCAATTAGAAATTGAGATTTTCTGAAAATATTTACTAAGCTGAATAAGCTCTGTGATCCACTTTTTGTACAAAAATTGATATTGATAAAAAAAAAAAGGTGGTAGCGGGATGCTATATATATATATATATATATATATATATATATATATATATATAGTCGGTACCCGTTGGCATCCGAACATAGGATCGTCATCCTCTCCCCTATTATCTTTCTCTCCTTTGGTGGTTGGGATGGCAGTGAATCAGAAAGTGTTTAACGATGGCATTCGCTCGCGTGCATTTGATTTGGGTTGACAACTCTGAAGAAGTCCACACACTTGGACAGAAGCGACTCTCTCGCGGCTCGGGGGGGGGATTGAAACAGGTGAGATCTGGTTGGATCAGGCACACACACACGCACATACACACACACACACACAAACACACACACACACACACACATATATACATATATATATATATATATATATATATATAAAAATATTTTACATATTAAAACTAAAACATGTTGAAATCGCTACACAATAAATTTCGTGTTTCAGTAATACGTTGTACTTTTTTCGGAATAAAATAATAATAATAATATATTGCTCTACTTTGTATTGAGCACTTTAAAAAAAAAACGTAAATGCTACGAACAGCCCAATTTTACTCTTCCTATATATATATATATATATATATATATATATATATATATATATATATATATATATAAAAGAATTAATGGTTTTTTATTTATTAATATGACATAAAACGTTATTTTTAGTGTATACGCATTTCGTATCTGAGTGCTCATAAGCACATCGGATCAAACGACGGTTTCTCCTGCAAAGAGGGACACAAATTCAAATCGTGTCAGTCTGATGCATTTTTCTTTACTAAAATTTCTCCAATGGTCAGGTCGGTAGACGAAATAACATACTGTTTAAAAGGAAATGGATATCGTCTTCTACGTCACACGCACACACACATATATAAAAAACAGCAATCAATTGCTGAAACTCCCTGACGAGTCGACTGAATAATTACAAAAGAAACTGTGGTGTTGATCTAGCCTGACGATTGTGTTTAGCATGAAACAGAGTGTCGCCTCTAAGTGTTGACTTCTATGTTCACTTTTATATTTACACACGCTCTATCTCTGATATTGAGCACTTTATCCCATAAATATAGCACACCTTAAGACTATATTTCTTCATATATATATATATATATATATATATATATATATAGATAGATAGATAATATTAGTGGAAAATATATATACATATGCAAAATATATATAAAAAAATTCCCATACATGTATATTTTCAGAAAAGTAAACACAATTTTATTTTCCTTCGTCCCATCTCTCTCCCCCACCTCTTCTCTTTTTTTTTTTTTTACCCCCCTCCTATCCTAATTGTCTATGGTGTGTATATGTCACCACGAAATGTATCTTTATGCATTAGACATCCGTCGACTTTCTTTCTCTCCTCTTTTTAAATTCCCCCCCCCCCACATCTCCTAAAATTCTCTCTGTTAAGGTTTCATGTCCCTCCTCCTTATACTTACATTTTCTCTAAATTCTGTTTTGATTTCCGGAGTTGTTTTTTCTGTTTTCATTTTGAATTTGTAGGTCTGATGATTTGGATCGTATTTACGATTCCAATGGAATAAATTATGACCATGGAATATTAGTGTTTAAGCCTTTTTATATATATATATATATATATATATATATATATATATATATATATATATATATAACCTTTGGTTTAAATAAAACAGTGCACAATGCAATATAAAAAAGCTATCAAATATATATTAATAAATATAAATAATACCTCACGCCGACAGTACAATTCGGAGTGTCATGCACGAGGCGATCATCTGGTATAAAAAAAACAGTTTATTTATACCTGATGATTGCCTAGTGCATGAAACACCGAGACGTACTGTCGGTGTGGAGTATTATATATATATATATAAATATATATATATATATATATATATATATATATATATATATATATAACAGCCAAATTGTGCAAAATTTGTACAATTGTTAGATCAAGCTTTTGAACCGTTGCATCTTAGAAATGATTAAAGATATCTTGAATTCTCCGGGGGTTTTATAACGCTATTGGATTATACTTTGGGCAATAACAATGTATAATTACACTCTAAGCTTAATAGAAGAATCGTGATGAAATCGATCATAAACGAAAATGACATGTTCATCAATAATTAATTATAGCTAAGCATCGAAAGCACATGAAGTATTGAAATAATGTTCATATACACTGCGTGCCAAATTATTATCGTGATAACTTTTTTATAATATTTCAAAAACCGTCCAATCAATTTCACACAATGTTGGCAACACTGACCTGCGCAATCACTGAAATTTTCCACTTGATCTGCGCAATGTAAACAAACTGGCGCCATATTTGTTATCAGTACGGTGATTTGAGCGTGCCAAATTATTATAAAGTTTAGTAAAAATCCCAGAACTGAGCACACAAAACGTTTATTAATGTTGCACGTGAATGTTTATGATCAAGAGAAGTTAATAAATAAGATAATCTAACAAATAATAACAGATACAAACAAAGGCACAGTTTTAAACAAATTAATAGGGAATGTGCTTTCCCTGTTTTGAAATTACTTGAAGAAGTCGACGATCCATAGAATTTGTTAATTGTAGGATGTCATCTGCAGTAATGCCGCGAGATATGTCAAGAATTGCTTCCCACAACTCAGCGTTGCTCCTGAATTGTCGTCCGTTGGCGTACAGTCTTCGCTTCATGATGCTACAAAGGTTTTCGATTGGGTTCAAATCCGGAGAATTTGCTGGCCATTTCATTTTTCGAAGTCCATCGAAGCCTAACTGTTTCAAATATTCAGTAGTCTTGTGATCAGCATGTGAGGGAGCATTATCTTGCATAAAACAATGGCCCTTCTGAAGGCAACTCTTTGCTTTTTCATCCACGGTTCAAGATGCTCCTTCATAAACGCTATGTATGCATCAGCAGTCATTTTGACGCCATCTGGTACTCTCCATGGGCCCACTAATCTTTTTCCAATAATACCACCCCATATCATTATGCCTCCACTGCCTTGTTGGCGTCTCAAACGCTGATGGCGATTCTGTCCGTTCATTACCCAGCCTTTGCACCATCTCTCTGGCCCATCAAGTGTTGCTCGAGTTTCGTCTGTGAACAAAACTTTAGAGAAGTCAATCTTCATATTGTCCTCGGCCCATTTCAATCGATTTTGAATGTGATTTCTCGTCAACGGAGGCTTCGATACAGGTTTGACTGTTGTTGCTATTTCCCTCAGATACCGACACCGTAGGATCCCCAATGCGACTGAAAATCTCTTGACTGGTAAGTCCAGGGTTCTTTGTGGCCTCTCGTTTAAGTCGTGACATAACCCTCGGCTTGCCTTTATCTGCCCTTTTGCGTACTTGTGTAGGGTCGACGGTGAACTTTTTCACTGTTTGATGACACCTCCCTATCATTTTAGAAATTTCTAGGGTAGATTTACCTTTTGAGAGTTCTGAGGTGATAGTTTTCTTTTCAGCATCACTTAAACTGCTTTTACAGCCCATCTTTTCACTAAATAGTTACACTTTTCTAATAATTTGGCACGCTCAAATCACCGTGCTGATAATAAATATGGCGCCAGTTTGTTTACATTGCGCAGATCAGGTCAAAAATTTCAGTGATTGCGCAGGTCAGTGTTGCCAACATTGTGTGAAAGTTTTGTGTGAATTGATTGGACGGTTTTTAAATATTATAAAAAAGTTATATCGATAATAATTTGGCACGCAGTGTATATATATATATATATATATATATATATATATATATATATATATATATATTATTCCAGAATCATTTTCCAACTTATTCAAGATGATCTTCACCCTCTCTAACCTAACTTTCTGTTCTGGAGTAACAAGGTGCATCACAGGTTTCACGTTTTCAAGTCTTTTTCACTGATCTTTGGACTGTCATAGCTGAAACTCCTCTCACGTAACAAACATCTTATGAACTGAGTTGGATCTTTTCTAATTGATTTCTTTAGCTCTAAGTTGAAATTATGAGCCCTCTTGCTGTAGTGACCTCCTGATCCAGGTTTCTTCTCTACTGTTCTGTCTTTTTTAAACTTCTTCGCCGTTCTCTGGATGGTTCTTGAATGAACTTTGAAGATGGAAGCTAGAGTATGAACGTTGTTACCATTATTGAAGACCTGAATGATCCTTTTCCTCTCACCATTGTTCAGTTGGAAAGACAGAGATTCTGACACAAAACAATTTTAACCTGCTCTCTTTTTAGCTGAATAACTCAAAGGGCTTTTCAATGATTCTTACGAGAAATGGTGTCAAGATGGCTAAAGGTCTTATCTGAAAAGCTGGAAAAAAGAAACTCAATTAGTTTAGTTTAGTGTGTGTTTTTTTTTTTTTTTTAGATATTAAAATAATCTGTGGGATGGATAATTTTCCTGTTACACGATCTTCCCAATTTTCCTGTTACACCCGGTATATTATATTATATATATTAGTGGATGATTAAAATTTCTCAGTTCGATCCACTTACCAAACGAAAAAATCAGTATTCTTATGTATGGCAATTGATCTTTGAGAAGATTATCTGCCCAAGAACTTTTTATTACACTCTAATATATATAGGCATTTTCATCTGTGTATGATCACAATTCGTAGATAAAGAGATAGATCGATCGATAGATAGATAGATGATGAACGGACTGGCATGGATAAATAATGAATAGACTGGCATAGATAGATAGATAGATAGATAGATAGATAGATAGATAAGGAAGAAACTGGTATAGATAGACAATGAAGAGACTGGCATAGATAGATAGATAGATAGATAGATAGATAGATAGATAGATAGATAGATAGATAATGAAGAGACTGGCATAGATAAATAATGAATAGCCTGCCATAGATAGATAGATAATGAAGAAACTGGTATAGATAGACAATGAAGAGACTGGCATAAATAGATAAAAAATAGATAGATAGATAGATAGATAGATAGATAGATAGATAGATAGATAGATAGATAATGAACAGACTGGCATCGATAAATAATGAATAGACTGGCATAGATAGATAGATAGATAGATAGATAGATAGATAGAAGATAGATAAGGAAGAAACTGGTATAGATAGACAATGAAGAGACTGGCATAGATAGATAGATAGATAGATAGATAGATAGATAGATAGATAGATAGATAATGAAGAGACTGGCATAGATAAATAATGAATAGACTGGCATAGATAGATAGATAATGAAGAGACTGGTATAGATAGACAATGAAGAGTCTCGCATAGATAGATAGATAGATAGATAGATAGATAGATAGATAGATAGATAGATAGATAGATAGATAGATAATCAGCAGACTGGCATAGATAGAGAGAGAGAGAGAGAGGGAGACGATTAAAGAAATTCGAAAAGACAATAAAAATAATTATTTGTTTATATTATTAAACCATTAGACAAAATAGAAACATGATGAGAAAAAAAATTTGTTAAAACTTCATTCAATTTTTCTTTGAGAAAAGACACAGTCGAATGAGCTAATATTATACAATAAATATCATCATTGTTATGTTTTAAAAATTGAACATCATTTGTTTTATAATTACCTGCCGAACTATTGCCAATAACCTCGGGAAAGGGAAGAAAATGATCTTTATTTTGTTCCCACTTAATTAAACAAAAGACAGCTACTAACAAACAAAAAACTTAAATGGACGAAGCTCTTCGACGGATATGAGCTGCGCATTTTTAAACCATTATTATTATTATTATTATATACATTATATTATATATATATTATATATATATATTATATTATATATATTATATTATTATTATTATTTCTTTTATTGGCCTGCTATACCTACATTTTGTATAAAGAACATGGATTCTTTCTCTCTCTCTCGTTCTCTCTCTCTCTTATATTTATATATATATATATATATATATATATATAGAGAGAGAGAGAGAGAGAGAGGAAGAGCGATTTCCTAATATCCCATATATACAAAGTGCACTGATTTCTTAATATCCTATATATAGAAAGCGCACTGATTTCTTAATATCCTGTATATAGAAACGAACTGATTTCTTAATCTTCCATGATAACTTTACGTCCAGGTGGTTGCAAAGTTTCAATTTTCTTGACAAATCTGTTGTTGGAATGTGAGATATTTAAAATAACAGCGATTAAATCCAAAACAAATGCGTTGGGATACCAAATGTGATCGGCTGAGCTATTTGTCTAAATTCGTTGAACGCTATATATTTTAAAATTTAAAATTTAGCACCTCGACCTCCTGAGCATTTCTTCTCAGGGCATAATTATAACCGATGTATAGCATTTCCCAGCTTCCCTACTTACCTATATATATATATATATATATATATATATATATATATATATATATATATATATATTATTCCATCAGTAAGAACTTTAGTCGAGAAAGAATCTTTTCTATTTTGTCATTCAATTACCCAGATGTTATAACTCACTCCTAGCGGTTATAATATAATTATGTCTTGTTTAGGCTACTCGCCTTGTGACGTCATCAACGCTTTCTCCTCGACTGCCTCTAACGAAACGGTATTTATCCAGTCTCCCCACTGAAACGAGATGCGTCATATGATTGAGTTTAGTGTCGGGAACCCGAGCGCGTACACTCGGGCCAAAGGTCAAAATTTATCCAGCCCCCACAACCGCGGGATAGGGCACTTTGCATTGTATTTTTCTCAGCCAAGTCTCCCTCCGTAGACAAAGAGCCGACTGAGTCGTACTCGAAGACAGAAAGCTTGAAAATTGCAATCCAAACGGCGGGCTGAGAAACGGTCCAATATTTATTTTTGTAAAAAATACAAAAGAAATGTGGAACAAGGCCAAAAGTGGGAAAGGTTGGTCTTCATCTGGCTTATCCTGGACTTATTTAGTCACAGTCACTGACTCAAACAAACTATACACTATTCCTTGCACCGAAACATCACAATCTTACTTGCCATTCTTACTACAACCACTATAATACATCAAAGTATCTATGGAGTCCTAACTAATCTATATATGTACAATTTGTCTGGGTGGGCCGGCGAATAGAATAACAATATCATTTAAAAATGAACCTCCCCCCCCCGCAAAATGTTTACAATATCTGTAATACTCTATATACAAGAAAGTAAACAAAATGTTGTTAGTACCCACCCATGCTTAACTGTGGCAGAAATATCAGTTCACTGGGCGAAATTAATGCGGAACTTAAATTAATTAAAAACCAGTCATTCTACCAACCACACACACATCTACACACTCATTCAGACACGACAACAAATACGAAAGATGACAGTCGAAAAACGAAAAGTCTCCCACATTCACCAGAGAACTGATATTTCTGGTCACCTAACGGAGGATAGGATAGGAAATTAAACTAAAGAAAATGGAGACAAAAATAAAAATAGATTCTCGAGCTAAGTTAACTTGGCGTAAAGAAAACAAACTAAAACGAGCCTGTACTTCTCTATTTTGGGCTTGGTTACCCATGTTCAACACAGAGTTCCCAATATCCTGATGCCTAACAGGTATCAAAATGTCGGCTCCTTTTACTCGACACAGACGTGCAAAACTCACGCACCTTTTATCAAATTCTGATGGAAGTCGTCGCCTTTCCGCCCTGATCTTGACTTTAAGCTGATGCTTAAAGAAACAAGATCAGTTGGGAAGAGGTAAACTTCTCGTCTCTACAGAATTCCTTCTGTCGCGTCATCCATATCACGACTCGCATAACACCTAGTAAGAACAAGAACACATTGTGCTCAGCCTCAGTCAACAAAACTACCACATTTCTTACAAAAAGAACTGGCCTCAAGAACAAAGAACTGTCCGTGAAGCATGCGAACCATGTTGTCTTCAATAAACTTACACAACAAGACTACGACCTTGCAGTGGAAAAAGGTGTGACACAGGGTCTCCACCGACTCGCAGCAGCGGGCGCAATTGGGAGAATTTCTCAAGCTCAAGAAAGTTTTTGCCGACCCAGAAGGCCTTTCACATCACCAGCCAAGTGAGTGATGCCTCATTGTTAGTGAGGCATTTCAACCCAGGCACCCAAAGCCATGTGTAGCAAGCTTCTGCTTCGTTAAACTGATCTCGCCAATTAGATTATCTTGAATGAACCCCGTCACTAACACCTTACGGGACAACGCCTGGACATCGGAGCGCCCATCTGTTACCCATAAGAGGAACTTGAGAGCTAACCGGGATTCACGTTAGAAGCACTCGTTTGAAAACACATTAGGTCTAGAAATGCGATGTAAAGCGTACATTGACGAATTTCAACTTTAGGCACACCTGACATACCTTGGGAGCCTTGTCTCCCTACAAGAAGACCCTAACTAATTGCCTTAGTATGGCATACGGGAGTGGAAGCACGGAGAGTCGGTAAAGAAGAACTGGGTGGATATGCGAAGCACATACTTTCACCTTCCCCTTTAAGAAAAATTCCTCCGAAACCACAGGGGAGCTGCTCCTTTGACCTTATCCCACACCTCCGACCAATTCATTTCCAGCAAGGGATCTGGACCAAACCAGGCGCCGAGTATTGACCGGTCCGTCTGTCCAGAGTAAAGACTCCCTTCCATGCGCCTAACCGCTGGCCAACAGACTTATCGCGGTTGATCTTCGCCCCTATCACCGTCTCGTACACTCTGATCTATCTGTCGGCTTCGTCAATCTCGTCAATCAAGACACTTTTTGCTTTTGGGAATTTTTTAGGATCTTCAACGATTTTTCCGCTGATTTCTTTAAGGTTTAACCGAATTTTCAAGTCTTTAATTTTCCTTGATTGGGCAATTGTTTTATCTGCCTGCTCAGGTATCACACGGCACATGCCCTCTCCAGTTGTGTAGTGGGTTTGGATTTTATCTTTCCTTCTGTTCTGGTGAATGCTTCTCTCGGCTGATGAACTGCATTGTCTTTTTTGTTTTTCAAGTTTCTTGGGTGAGGTCATGGGTGTAGGTGAGAGGGATGGATTGGAAGTGGAAACAGGAGAGTTCGTTTTTTGGTTGGAGATTTGGTAGTTGGTCAGGATGGCCATTTTAGTTGGGGTGGGAATTAATGATTTGGTCATTGGGGGAGGAGTCATGATCTGCTTTTTCAGTGATGAGGTGGACGGTAACGAGAAAGAAGGGACAATTTATTTTCCTGGTGTTTCTGAAGCTTTTTTTTTTTATTTCTTATAGATTTCTTTAGTTGCTCTAATCTTTCAAACTTTTCGAAGCTGGGATCGTATCGGAATCTTTGTTGTCGGATCTTTTCCGAATATGTGGCCTCGGCATCGCCCTCGGAAGTGGTAGAAGTGGAGAAGCTGTGTGTGTAATTTACCGTGGCAGTTACTGAAGATTGAGATCCCGCAGTCTGGATCTTCCTTTTGATCTTACCCCGACTTGCCATCCGCTCCTTTTCCTTCACCACAACCCCACAAGCGGCAGGCAAATGCTTTTCGGTGAATTTGCCCGCGAAATGGACTCAACCGAGGGTTTTATCACACTTGTCCTGGTAGTCCGCATGCCCATTACCGGCGACATTACGGATTTAATGACGGTTTCTTTTGTGGAGAGACAAATTTTGCGCGAACGCTTATGAGTCACAAAGAGAGGCAACTCTTTTTTCAACTTTCTGTAATACCTAAAGGTCTACCAAGAGCCCGTCTTCTTTGACAAGATGTTCGTAGCTCTTGGCTCTCTCCAGGAACCCTGTCATGTTGATTATGCACTTCGGTGGACACTTCTAGCAAGCGGGCGAGGGCCCGGCCACATATTTTCGTCTTTGCTTTTGCTGTTGTACTGCAGTCAGTTGGCAACACCTCTTCTTGATTTTGGCTATTCTTGGCTTTCATACTTTCCGCTTAAATCTATTTGGTCGTTATTTTTTTTTTTTTTTTTTTTTTGTCAATGGCTACGTTCTTAGTATTCACTGTTGATCGAGTGTTTTTATCGGGAAGGTCTTTTTTGCTCTGAACAAGTATTTTTTGATTGACCGATGTTTATCTGTCATTTTTGCTTACTTTAAATTACTTCTTAACGGAAAACAGGGAACTTGAAAAAATAAAATAAACAGAAAATTTTAAACAGATACGAAACAATGAAACAAAAAAAAACGGCCCAGGCTAGTTTAACAAAATGTTTTGACGTAAAAAAAAAAAAAAAAAACGTTACACAAATTCAAACAAAGTCCTTCTCGAAAGGGAAAAACAAATTTAACCATGAAATAAACGAGAACAAAAAGACAGACGTTTGACGTGAAAAATAAAAAGAATAAATTTACAGAAACAACGCAATTATCCAAAAAGGTTTCCCTTTTTTTAAATTAAAACCAGCGAAACAAATTATGAAATAAATGCTCCCAAAGCAAAATTTAAGAGACGTATGTTAAAATAAAACAAAGCAAAACAAAAAAAAAACACAACTTTCTTTTTCTTTCAAAAAAATAAAGAAAACATTATTAAATAAATACTACAAAAGAAAAAATTACAAAAATAACGACGTGTATAAAAAATTTACCATTTAAACAAAATAGCCGACTAACACGAAAAGAAAATAAAGACAAAGAGATAAAATTAAACGTGGCTTGCGGCTGGGCAATAATAAACTTTAGGGCACAAAAAGGAAGCAACACGAAGAAAATGAAAACCAAAAGTATTAAGCAAAAAAAAAATCAAATTCACGGACAGGGGCTGAAAAATAAAAGAAGCTGAAAATTAAAACACAATGCCACACAACAAATAAATCAATAGACAAGTGGAACTAAACGTTACACTAGCAACAAAAATTTTAAAAACAAAAAAAAACTCGGAATGATGAAAAAATTTAAAAAACTTCGACAAAAAAATCAGTCAGTAAAAAGAACGTAAAATCGATCTGAGTAAACGACCTCTGGACTGGCTCCAACAGACCGAGATTTACTTGTTCCCCCCACACACAAACATACACAGTCAGTTTTAACGTGGGGACCCGAGTGTTTCCACTCGGGCCGCTGGTCTTAGCTTGTCAAAGTTTGTCTAAGCTGGTCATAACACCTCTAACAGATGTTACTCAACGCTGGGGGGGGGGGGGTAGCAAGGGAAGAGAAAAGGCCTCCGGCACAGAACAGATACAACATCTGCAGCATCCATCCCGACGGGAAAAACCCACTTTTCCTACTCTGTCAATCCTCCCGGAAGAATCCGGTAGGAGAGTCACCTGGCTGTAACATTCTATTGACTCTGAGTTTGTTTTTTATTTTATTTTATTTTTTTTATTTATTTAAGGCGAATTGACGAGTTCATTTGTGTTACCGGGGGTGTTTTATTTACTCTACGACACAAAACATTGTTCAAATATATTTATTTATTACTTCAATTGAAACAGTTGGGGCACAAGATCAAAGGAGAAGTTGGATAAGGCTGGTCAACACTTTCTATCCTACACCAAGCTGATCAGATTCACGACTCATATATTCGTTACAATTTGCTCATTCACCACATAAACTTATTCGTCATCATTCATATACATATACAACACCACAAATTCTCAGGGAACCTACAAAAAACACAATAACATAAAAATTTCATTATGTACAAACAGTTTAAATGACTGTTTTTTGTTGTTTTTTTGGGTGGGGGTACAAAAATATATAAGACTATATGCTCATGAAATAAGTGGTGTTGAATGAACCCAGAAAACAAAAATAAAAAAATAAAAAATGCATACAAACTAAACTTAGCAAAACGCAACCACCCCACAAAAATAAGAGTGGCCGCTGTATTCTGCCTAACGGAGAGGAAAGGTATAAAAATATAAATGACGGTGTGCGAAAAAGAAAGGCTGACCCTGCCGAGATATAAACAAGGGGCAAAAACAAACTGGGGAGATTGGGAATCTCGACATGGATCATAACAAAAAAAAGAGAACCGGGAACATACCACGTAGAACATTAAGTAGGTAAACAAAGCGTATCTAACTTAAACAGAGGAGGGTTCACAGGAAACCGACCTGTTGCTTCAAAGGGGACTTAAAAAAAGAAAATCAATTCACTCGCACCAAGCTTGCAACTTGTACCTGCCTTTTGCTGAAATCTGTCAACAACAAACGTTCTTATATTTATCTTGAGCTGATGCCAAAAGAATCCGGCCAGAACCTGATGAGAATAGCGTTCGTATCGCAAGATTCTTTCCATTCACGACGTCCATATCACCATTCTTGCCACGACTAGCAACGTGAGAAAGACCATTCGTTTCACCCCAGAGTACGTGTGCGGTATATTATCGCACGCGTATGCATGATCAATGAACACGGGATGCTTGGGATCGATACGAGCCGTCAACTCGCCGACATAGTCCCTGAAAGGGCACACCTGAGGACAATGGTAGAAGGCGTGCGAAGACGTTTACTCTAAATCAGGGTCACACCAATGACAGTCGGGCATATCTGCCAAACCCTACCTGAAGGCTACGTCATTGAGAGATAGCTTGTTCCGGACTAACCACCTTTCGATGACACGCCAAGTGTGGCATTCCCCAACCCCCATGACATGAACGTCGGGCACAGACATCTCTGTCGACGTGATGCTTGCGAACACCCCACAAGAGGGAGAGTAGCAAGTTCTCGATCGCCTCCTTACGCATCCTATAGAAAGGAAGTACAACCAGCCGGTAAAGGATGAGAGGAAAGACGTAGGTTGTACACGCCTCAACCCTACCCTTCAAGAACAGCCGCCTTCGGCACCTAACCCCAAGCAGGAAGACTTGTTGCAGTTTATCTTGGCTCTCGTGACATTCCCGTACTGTTCAAGCGTTTTCTGCACCACATCAATATCGCTGCGGCACGACACGGCCTGTCCAGTAAGCACAGATTGAACATCCAGTGTCTAACCATTCTAGGCCTAGCATCTAATGCTATCCAGTCTGTGGTTCGAATAGTCTAACCAGTGGAACATGAGACAATCTAGCAGATCTTTGTCAACCCTTCTCACGGCCAGTTACGAATCCACTCCACATCTCCCCCTTTGGATGATCGACCCGGTATCTAATTCGTCCCGCCAAGACAATCCTGCCGACGTCCGTAGAGTAGGTTAATTTTAGGTTCCTATATAAACAGAGGTGGAGAATAACTGAGACGCTCCCTGTACACATTTGCGACATTTTTCGCAGCTCAAGAGACCTTAGTTGGACCATTTTTATGTCCAGGAACGCGTC
This sequence comes from Acanthosepion pharaonis, assembly GCA_903632075.3. Taxonomy (NCBI): domain Eukaryota; kingdom Metazoa; phylum Mollusca; class Cephalopoda; order Sepiida; family Sepiidae; genus Acanthosepion; species Acanthosepion pharaonis. Next base: position 2,379,008 of record CAHIKZ030000685.1, on the reverse strand, counting down.
CCTGGCCTCAGTCAAGTGGTCCCACACTTTTATATTTACCCCGATGTTCCTGTTGAGAGCCTTTACACCAGGTGCCTTGGGAAAGTTTCGGGGATTATCCGTCGACTTCCTGTCCACAGAGGTACATTTAAATAATAGTTTTGGGAAGACCTTCCTTTACGATGAAAGTTACCTTTTCAGGGCCTTTCTGTCCACCTGGCAGCTAGCTTGCCCCTTGGGGAAAGATTTCTTTTTCTTGGAAAGGGTTTGTTTGTAGACTGGTAAGAGGGCTGCTATGAGGGAGGGGAATGGCAAAACTTTAGTGGGAGAAATGGGGAAGCTCTTAGCCTTATCTGCGTCAGTGTCTTTTTGCCTACTTGGCGAGGTGAGGACTGAATGGAACCTGGGGTGGTTACACCAGGTGTCTTGAGGAAGTTTCTGGGATCTTCCGTCGGCTTATAGTCCAAGGAGGTGCATTTAAACAAAGGCTTTAGTAGAGGCTTCCTCTGTGACGACAGGTCCCTTTCAAGGGGCCTTTCTGTCCACTTGACAGACAGCCTTTCCCTTGACGAATGATTTCTTTTTCTTGGTGTTGTATGTGTGGAGACTGGTGATAGGGCTTGTATAGTGGAGGGAGATAGCGTAACTTTAGTGGGAGAAGTTGGAAGGCACTTAGCCTTATATGCGTTGGGGTCTTCTTTTGGCGAGACGGGGGCTGATTGGTACTTGGGATATTCTCTGGTTCTTCCTGTCCTGCTACGGCCAGACTTTTTTCTTTGTTCTGGTCCCTCCCCCATTTTAAAGAAGATCTAGATGGAAGCTTCACCTCCACCTCCATACCTACATCTAATAGTCGATGAAGCTGTTCTGGTTCACCTTGTAGTTCTTCTTCACTTAGTTGTTGCTGTTGTTGTTGTTGTTCCAGTTGTTGTAGCTGTGCCTTTTGTTGTTACTGTGTTTGTCGTTGCTGCAGTGTTTGTGGCTGCATCTATTGCCGTTGTCGTTTTTGTAAAGACTTCTGTTTCGGGCTCTGTTGCTTTCGTCCCGGTGACACATCCTGCTGGGGAGGTGTAGAGGGTTACCACCTTGCATCTCTTCCTGGTCACCTGCTGCCACACACTGGCATCATTAGGGGCCTGACCCTTTACTGCTGCCTGTTGTTAGACTGTTGGTTGTTGGGCTATCCGTTGTTGGATGTTGCCTGTTGGGCTGTCTGTTGTTGAGTTGGTGGCGTAGAGTTCTTTCGAGGACATTATTTAGCACAACAGAGGACCAACAGTGGGGCCGACGGCCCTGCACAAATACCAAAATCCTTCTTCTACCACAATTAACAATATCGGGGATGTCATTAAAGCTTTTTCTTGTTAGTATCACATTCCCGGTGGAAATGTTCGTCCTGTCTTTAGCGGGGGTGACCTCCGTATTTGGCAAAAAGGCCTCTAAATGGTCCTCAGATATGTCCAAGAGCACCCTATGCAACGTAATCTAGTCTTGCGAGTGCCCAAGTAATTGTAATTTGACTGATTTGGTGGTGTGAAAACTACTGTCTAGACTTTTGGCTTCGTTCCCCCTTGCCAGCAGGATATCCCATATGGCGTTGGATCTCTTGGCCAGCACTTTTGGCGCTATACTGACAATTTTAAGAGCCTCCTCTATTATTTCCCAGTTGACGCCTGTCAGTTTCTGGGACTTGACGTCTGAGATCAGCAGAGAGATTTTTTCTCGTCGCAAATGTCTTCAGAATAGACGGTAGTTCTTTACCGTCAATAAAGTCCTTATATTTTTCTTTTACGGTCTCGTAATATTCTGGCCTCTTCTTTGGTTTATTTGAAGTCTATGCGGTTGGCGTCGCTGGCGGGGACTTTTCTGGACTGTGGGGAGACTGCTTCATAATGGTGTAGAGGGGAGCCCCTACGCCAAAACACGAACACGAAATTCTCAAAAACAATGCAGGTAGTAAAAACAATGCGTATTAAAAAAAAATAAAAATAAAAATAAAACAGCATCAAAAACACAGACTAAAAAGCGTCAGTTACTATCGCTCAAAAAATCCTCTTTCAAAAAAGAACAAATATGGCGCACAGGTTTCGACATATATTCAATATATTATGAATATTTAAGTAAATGCTCTTTTTATAATAAACAGTTAACAACATTTACCGGCCTGAATGTCCAAGAAATCTCAAAGAAAATGTGTACTCTCCGACAGGAATCAAACCTGTATCCTACACGGGAACACCATATAGCCTGGCGTGCTATACCATTTAGCTACAGAGGAAGCGTCTAAATAGCAAGGTTAAATTACTGTTTTTAAACTGCAAACTTCCCATGATTTCTCTCGAACGCTCATATCTGCCCGAAGCGTACCTTGACGTAAACAAATGGCGTCATATATTATAAAATGGACTAAGTTCGAAACTTATTCTAATATATTTATTGTTTATACATTATTTTTATAGATACAAATATTTAAATAAATGCTCTGTTTATAATAAACAGCAATATTTGTATCTATAAAAATAATGTGTAAACAAAAACATATTAACATATATTCAAACATTGTTCATATATATAAACATTTATTTATCCTATTCTCTCGTTCCATGTTGTTACAATCACGAAAACCGGTAAAGAGATTCTTTTAAAAACTGAGCTCACAAAATTCAACAAGCGGAAGAAAACTTTATCATATCTAACCGCAGCGTATAAGATTGGTTTACTCTCTTCAAGGGCGAAAGAGTGTAAGACAAGCTGTTTTTAATTGTTTTGTTTTTTTTGTGGGGGGATGTTTTTTGTTTTTTTGTTTTTTTTTTTTTTTTTTGCTGATTTTTGTTTTGCTTTGCGATCCCGATTCTCCACAGATTCCTTTCCTTTGTTAGGTTTAAACGTTCATTACTTGGAAGAGGTCATAGCAATTTAACTTCTTGTCTTCCCCACTGTTTAAAATTTAGGATTTTCCTTCTCTTAGACTGGCTGCCACCCAAGGCTAGAGAGTCTAATTTACCCTGATATTTAACCATTAGCTAGGCTTGGTTATATTTTAAAATACAAAGTAGTCACAAAACATAGCCACTGGCACATTAAAACTCTCAGAAAAGCTAGGGTCATCAAAAGATAATCTATTAAGCGTTTTTAGAATTGTATGCCCTAAAATATAAGAAATTGGAACCTCGATTTCACTTTCCTACCGCCGTAATGTAGCTTCCCTCCGCCTTCCCGATGAATATTTTCATCGCAATTGTTCTGGTGAGCTCTCTTCTTTGATACGTTGACTTGATTGATATCAACGTCCAAAAAAAGGTTGACAGATATTAACTATGCAGAGGACCTGGCCATCACTGCAGACACCATTTCCAATGTCACAATACTCCTACATCATCTAGAAAATGCAGCCAATAATGTTGGACTTTATGTCAATGTCTCTAGAACTGAATTCATATACTTCAGCCAGTAAGGCTCAATAATACAGACTGTCTCAGGTGAATCAATAAAATCTCTTGAATCTTTTACATGCCTAAGAAGCGAGATAAATTCTAATTGAAAGAATGTGAGAACTCCACATGGCTAAAGCTTGGGCCGCCTTGGATAAAATGGATGTAATCTGGATCTACCAGACAACCTCAAACGGAGATTCTTTCGAGCCACTGTAGAGGCGGTGTTAATGTATGGTTCCACTACTTGGACATTAACTAAAACCCTTGAATCTAAACTTCATGGCACCTACACTTCGATTCTGAGAGCTATGCTTAACATCTCTTGGAGACAACATCCAACTAAATCACAGCTCTATGAACCCATACCTGATATTTCTACAATCTTCCAGGACACTGCTGGCAAACAAAACAAGAATTGTGAATGTTTTACTGTTCTGAATCTTTTACATGCCTAAGGAGCGAGATAAATTCTAATTAAAAGAATGTAAAAATTCGCATAGCTAAAGCCTGGGTCGCCTTGAAATAAAATGGATGTAATCTGGATCTACCAGACAACCTCAAACGGATATTCTTTCGAGCCACTGTAGAGGCGCTGTTAATGTATGGTTCCACTACTAGGATTGTCTAAGCTTGATAGAACCTACACTTCGATTCTGAAAGCTATGCTTAACATCTCCTGGAGACAACATCCAATTAAATCACAGCTCTATGAACCCATCCCTGATATTTCTACAATCTTACACGAACGCAGAATACGCTTTGCCGGACACTATTGGTGAACAAAATAAAAACTAACGAGTGATCTACTATTCTGGACACGTAGCCACTGAGCAAGACGAGTTGGTCGCCCAGCAACCACCTATATTGACCATGACCCAGAATGCCTTCTTAATGACCTTCCGACATTGATGCAGGATCGTGATGGTTGGCGTAAAAGACTCATAAATGTCCGAGCGCAATTCGACCGAATTAAAAAAAACAAGATTCTGAGGTTGGTCTTATCATACTACAGTTGAAATTGCCTGATATAACCGTAAGTTTCTTCTGTCCCATTTCTCACCTGTGGAACTCTCTTCCGTCTTCTTGTTTTCCTGTAATCTACGATCTTCAAAAATTTAAATGCAACATCAATTGTCATCTTCTGTCTCCTTCAATACTGTTCTCTTATCTGACTCTCTGATTTTTTACTCTCAGTAAGCCCTTACGTCTAAATGACTTTTATCGCCTTGCTTGGAGTGAAATGATAAAAAAATATTCTTAACAACTCAAAAAGTTGTACATCCTTGTGCAAATTAATTGAAACAAAACGAATAATTCCGTTATCATTTACGTTTTTCGTATTTTTCCAATGAAACATGATCTAGTTCACATGTTAATACATCGTATGTCCATTCCTTGCAGACTGACCATAGATTCTCGATTGGAATTAAATAAGGAGAGTTTCCGGGCCAGTCGATAGTACTTTGATTTGCTCACTGGTAAGGCTTGCCAGTGTGTTTGTGCAGCGTTACAATTTTCGTACGCTTCCTTGGAGTAACGTCCATCGCAGGCAATGGCCGTAGGACAACTAATCGACAATCGTGACAATAGTGTCTAGGTGTGATAAAAATCTGATGCAATCATGGATGATCCAATATTTTTCAAGGCCAAACAACTTTCCTCATACACCCCGAAAATAGATTCATATTACTGCACACCACTGCAAATGACCTAATCTGAAGAAAAAATAGAAATCGATTACATCCTGTCACTCCAGTGGGTTTAAAACTGACCGTATGTTGAAAGAAAGGAAACTAAAGTGGTTCTTTCAGCTAATTTGCATAAGAGTGTACATTATATAACTATCGTCCTGATTTTAGCAAAGTACTAGAGATCTTAATTCTGAATTGATTAAGCATCTCACCTGGCAGGGTTTTCTTTCAGGCAAGCAATATGGCTTTCGCTTCTATAGGTAACGGTTGACGTATTAACGATTATTGCTAAAAGATTCTATCAAGCTTTAAATAAGAATGATGAAGCTAAGTCTGTTGCTTTGGATCTCTCGAAAGCTCTGGACAGAGTTTGGCATTCTCCACAACTTGAAAGTTTATGATATTTCTGGACAAATCGTTTATCTGATACAATCTTTCACATCAACTCGGAAATGAAAGTTCTATTGCATCTAGATCTTATTGCCTTGACCCAGGTATCTCCCATGGCTCTATCCCGTCCTGGGTATGACGATAAACTACACCCGCGTCCTGGGTATGACGATAAACTACGTCCAACAGCAAGGCCTCTGATCAGGAGGTTTTGAGGAGCGTGGAACCACCTCTTAATTACTGGTGTTCCCAGGTCCAGCCTGACCCGGGGTGGTAGCACTTGTTAGGGTCCCAGCTATGGGTTAATAGTTAACACCCAAACTGAGGTCAAAACACTATGAAAGTGTAAAAATCAGTTTTAATACCAGAAATACTTTGCAAAAATTTATTACCAGCAATATATTTTTGAAAAACAAATTACCAGCAATACACTTTTGAAAAAAAAAAATTATCAGCAATAAAAATCTTTTCAGCATTAAATAACCCGAGGTTGATATATTGTAAAACAAACCAAACCAAACCCAGGACTCTATCCTTTGAACTACATTGTTCTTAATTTTTATCAACCACATTTCGGCTCCAGATATCATCAGAAATACGCCACCGATTTAATAAATTAAGTTGTTTAATTTTTCACTTAGAATCTGTAAGTTTTCGACAATCAATTTGCAGGAGTCGTTTCAGTAGCCTTTCATGCAACAATACACCCTACAATTAAACCTATTCAAGGTTTGCGTATAAAATAAGAAGTAAACCCCATTAATGTTTGCAAGTAGGCACAGGTATAAACCTTATCAATGTTTGCTTATAGATTAGGCTTAGGCATAAACCCGTTCAATATTTGCGTATAAAATCAAACATAAGCTTGAGCAATGTTTGCAAGTAGACGCAGGTATAAACACGATCAATATTTGTTTATTGACTTCGACATAAGCCAGATCAATATTTGCGTATTCCCTCAGTTATAAACCTGATCAATGTCTTGTTCAAACTCAGGCATAAACCCGACCAATGCTTGTGTATACACTCCGGCATATTTCTGAGAGATGTTTGCTTATAGACTTCGGCATGAACCCGATCAATATTTGCGTATACTCACAGATATAAAGCCGGTCAATGTTGGCATACAGATTCAGAGATAAACCACATCAGTGTTTGCGTATGCTCAAAGGTATAGACTCCGGTATAAGTCCGATCAATTCTTGCTTATAGAGTTCGATATAAATCAGATCAATGTTTGCTTAAAGACTTTGCTGTAAAGTTTGCGTATAGCCTCAGATAAAACTCGACCAATATTGGCATATAGACTCAGGCATAAAGCCAATCAATATTTGCGTATACTCACAGTTATAAACAGGATCAATGTCTTACCTAAACTCCTGTGTAAACCTGATCAATGTTTGCTGATAGATTCAAGCATAAACACAGTCAATATTTGCATATAGGCTTAAGCTTAACCCCAGTCAATATTTGCGTTTAAACTCAAGTATAACCTCAGGCGTATCTCCTGCCAATGTTTATGCACAGACTGAAGTATAAACACGATAAATGGTTGCGTATAATGTCACGCATAAAACTTACTAATATATTTGTTTAGAATCAGGCATAACTTTAAGCAATGTTTGTGCATAGATACAGGTATAAATCTAACTAATCTTTTGCGCACAGATCCCAAAAATAAACTCAAACAATGTTTGCATATAGGCTCAAGCATAATAAAAAAAATAAATACATACTTAAATAACGTGGCAAGTTTTAGTTTGTCTTTAAATTAATTAACCAGACTTAACTACTTATTGGAAAAATCCTTCTTTGGCTCAAGATTCTGTTTGTAAAGAACGAACTTACTAACATTGTCTTAAAATAAGAAAACTAATGATATTTATTCGTGTATACTCATTTATTTACATTGCAATGATTTCTAGATGTCGAATCGATCTCAGTTTCAAATGCGAGTAGAAGAAAGATCTGATGTACTTAGAAATGAAAATTGCAATGAATATAGCTGTTGTGTCCGCTGAATTTCTAAACCCAACGCCAACAGCAAAATGAATATCATACAGTGAGAACTGGAATTCGCTGTTACTTGTTATTTAACCGAGAACACAATTATCAAAAAAGAAATAATATAAATGTAACAAGCGAAAGATTTGTCTTTATTTATTGTATCATTGAAGTGCAAGTGAATTGTGTTGTCAAAGTTTTGCCCCTTGTACTCAAATATACTGAGCGAAAACATCCAACGTCACTTCATCTTTTTTGTTTCTTCATTCATTTTATTTTTGTTCGGAACTTACCAAGGTTTTCAAGATCTTAGTTTATGACAAAGACTAACCAATAGGCAGCGTTTTCACGGTGCCGGTGGAGGAATATAAAATTTGGGCAACCTCCTCCTACCACTGTATCAAAATAATAGCAAAAACATATCAACCCCGATTTGTACTGATAAGAAAACTACAAAACAATAATTTAACTTATATTTTGCAAAACAATAAAACCAAAACAAGCAATGATAAACACCCAATCTAAAATCTGCCAATAATCGCAGATAATCTTCATATATTAGATCTGGGCAAAGGCATCCAGTGTTTTATTAAAATTTGTCAATTAACAATGACTAATATATATTTTTATTAAGCCATAAATGCTCACCGTAAAATCCGACTATAAATATAAAAATTGAAAGAAAAATACAGTAATAATTTTATACTATTTACATTGTCCTCATCTTTGTCGCCATATTTATTACAATGTTTCGGCCGTTGTACGCTCCGGCCTTCTTTAGGAGATCGGAATGTCGAACTGAACACTTTATTTCGTTCACTGGGGTAGACTGTTCTAGTTCCACGTGCCATGTTTAATGGATATCAGTTATCTACTGTTAATTCCCCTCTCCAAGTTGTCCGCTGCCTTAACCGGGTATTGAACTCACACTCTGGGTCCTGTCATTGGATCTAACTAACGCCTTTATCCACTGTGCCATGCGTTCTTCAGTAATAAATATGGTGACAAAGATGAGGACAATATTCCGAATAATGTAAATAGTGTACATAATACCTCATCTCAGAAATATAGACAAGTATTAATTTTATGTTCCTAAAAAACATCCGCTGTTAATTATAAAAATTAAATAAAAATCCTGTATTAATTTTAAGTTTCCTAAATGATTCAGCTGTTATGAAAATTAAAATTAAAATCCTGTATTAATTTTACGTTTCTAAAAATATTCCCTATTAATTACAAAAATTAAAATGAATATCCTGTATTGATTTTTCGTTTCTTAAAACAATCCTCAATTAATTATAAAATTAGAATACAAATCCTATATTAATTTTGTGTTTCTAAAAATAGTACATTATTAATTATGCAAATTACAATAGAAATACTGCATTAATTTTCAGTTTCGTAAAAGAATTCAGATATTAATTATCAAAATTAAAATAAAACTCTTATATTCATTTTACGTTTCTAAAAATATCCATTATTAATCATTAAAATTAAAATTAAAATCCTGTATTAATTTTACGTTTCTAAATTTTTAATTTTACGTTTTGATTATAAAAATTAAAATAAAAATTCTTCATTAATTTTATGTTTTTAAACATATTTGTTATTAATTATAGGTTTGTCAAATTTCCCATTAATTAAAAGGTTTATAAGATATAATGTATTAATTAAAATTTGATAAAAACACAGTATTAGATATAATATAATATTTAATATTATACATTATTAATATTAGGTTTAATAAAACTCCGGGGGTTAATTATTGATTTCCATGAATGCCATAAAGTTCATTTTTTGGGACAGTGGTCATTCATGAGTTAAGCATCAAAATAATTTATTTGACATTCTATGATTTTATGCCAACCTTCCAGACGATTTCGAATTTCATATAGACAAAACGACACTGACTTGAACACAATAAAGTTGATAATGAAATTTTGAACATCGAAGACATTTTTACATTTTTTTTTCTCTCTATATGAAAAAATTGCATTGATCTAAATGAATGATGACATCAGATCTCATGAATATAGACGCAGGTGGAACAGTTTTCCGCCATAATCTAAAAGGCTTTTTCTTTTTTTCAACAGCACAGCATTTGGAAGAAATCTGTTATGCTCTTATGTAAAATATGACTTTCCGTTTTCCCTGCCCAGTAAATGGTCTTTTTCTTCAATTGCATCGGTCCAGCTTCGAAGGTAACTGCTGTAACGCCCAGCAAGAACAGTTTCACTAACCTTCAGCAGTTCATAAGACTATTGCCCCATTAATTGCAGAATAATAATTTATTCTATTTACATTATTCGGACTATTGTCATCATCTTTGTTGCCATATTTATCAAAAAGCGTTTCGGCCGTTGTACGCCCCGTCCTTCTTCAGGTGGTTGGAATGTCGAACTGACCACTTTATTTCACTCGCTAGGGTAGACTGTTCTTGTCCATGTCTAATGGATGTCAGTTATCAGTTATCTCCTGTTAATTCCTCTCTCCAAGTTCTCAACTGCCTTAACCAGGTATTGAACTCACAACACTTTGGGTCCTGTCACTGGATCTAACCAACGCCTTTATCCACGGTGTCATGTATCCATATTGCTCGTCAAGAGGAAAAACTCTTTGTGAAGACTTGTTTGGCTCTCCAAAAAATGTGTTAGAGTATCTAACGGAGGTAGAGATCTGCATTATTTACATTATTCGGAATATTGTCCTCATCTTTGTCGCCATATTTATTACAGCGTTTCGGCCTTCTTCGGGTGGTTGGAATGTCGAACTGAACCCTTTATTTCGCTCACTGGGGTAGTTCCACGTGCCAAGTTTAATGGATGTCAGTTATCAGTTATCCCCTGTTAATTTCCCTCTGAAAGTTCTCCACTGCCTTAACCGGATATTGAACTCACACTCTTTGGGTCCTGTCATTAACCAACGCCTTTATCCACTGTGCTTGAGGAGATCTGTGTATGAATTTATGGGTATTATAAATGTTTCAGCAACCATTTTTACCAGTGCTCATATTGCAATTTTTTGCTGTTATCATTGCATTTTTTTTACTAGAGCTCATATTGCAACTTTTATTATTATTATTATTGCTTTTCTCTGGCACTCCTTATTACTGGAAATAAAGGGTTCAGTTCGACATTGCAGCCACCTGAAGAAGGCCGGAGCGTACAACGGCCGAAACGTTGTAATAAATATGGCAACAAAGATGAAGACAATAGTCCGAATAATGTAAGTAATGTACATAATACCTCATCTCAGAAATATAGACAGATACTGTAGAGATCTGCGTTGACAAATTCTTCTGAGGAGAACTGGGTGGATATCGGGAAGGAATCAATGAATTATTCGTTAAGGTTCCGGACGGATCTCAAGAATCTTGAGCTTAAATTCCTCCCTGCCGCAACTGATTCTGAAGTGTTTTTTCCTTTTTATTTTTATATTTACTTAATGCAAGTTATAAGACACGGTCACATTACGTCGCGGAAAGGAATCTTTTTTTCGTAACTGAAGGCAAATGCTTTTGATTCTTTTACTCAACTTGAACCGTCTCTAGATTTGGGTGGGGTTGAGATTTTCTCGACAGAAAGCAGCTAAAATTTTTGTATCCTTGCTTTATCGTAGGGCAACCGCGTTGCAACTCAAGTGACACTCATTATTTCATGTCTCGCAAGAAGATAAATTAAGGTTGTAAGATGCTGTTCGATGTCTTGTTCTGATAATTCACGTAAACCTATTTTCTCTTTTGAATCTTAAAAACGTCTTACAACTGTTGCGCGATCGGCACTAAATTTTTCTAACGATGACTGAGTGCAATCATCATTCAAAAATGTTTACAAGTCATCACTTCCAACTTGTTGAGATTTTTTAACTTCACAAAATGTTCTTAACACGTATTGCATACTTTCAGCCTTGTGCCACATCTAAGCTACGTTGAGAAAATCGCCATAACACGTCCTGAGTCCAACCAAAACGTCCCCACACATTTATCAGTCATCTTCTTCAATTCTGCTGTTGACTTGCCTAACTTGAAAAAGAACAACATGAAGTGTTGTGTGATGTCATTGCTAAATGAAAACTTAACACAAAACACAGCTAAAAAAGATCAACTGTGCACTAAATCCTATATATTTTTTGCAAAATAACCACAACAAGAAACGTAGGAGTACTTCTGAATGACTTTATTCTCGTACCAATGAGAGACAAATACAAAACTACACTCGGCCCCTGGCCGCTCAGCTGTTTCCATAACACTGGAAGAGGTAACTTGTCTCCTCCAGTGTCAAAATTATTTAACCAAACCTGCTTGAATTAAAATATGCTGCCTATATATACACACACACGCACTCACACACACACACACACATATATATATATATATATATATATATATATATATATATATATATATATATATATATAAAAAAATCCGTTGGTATAAAATCTACGTGGATCCTAGTAATATAAAAATAATAGAACTTATCTACAAAAAAGTGCTCAGTGTATTTTATTCCTACAGTGCACTATAATTAATAATCAAACAAATCGTTTTACTTCATATGGGGAATAGGCTTTTTTAAAGCAATTCATCCCAAGCAAGGCGGCAGTGCCACAAGCATGCAAGGGGTTACAGAGGATTGAGAACAAGAGTAAAGAGATGTGTTTGAGGAAAGGATACAGAGAAGGACGGAGGACAAGCTCAGGGTGTCAGATGTCGACTGACATTACATCTGCATATTTGAAGATTATAGTCATCGAGGAAGAAAGTAAGGGGAAGGGAGTTCCAAAGGCAGGAAGTGTGTGGGAAGAAGCTGTTTGAGTTACATTTAACCGTTTTGGACAGTGAAAGGGTGGGACCGAGATGCCAACCTGGTAGCTCGCTTAAATTCATGCAGTCCGGGAAGCAGCGAAAGAAGCTTGTCGGAACAGTTGCCGTGAAAATACTTGTAGAAGAGACAGATGGAGGCCACGGCATGACTGTGGGATAGCGATTGTAAACTAGATGCCAGATCAGGACCTGTCATCTTGCATATTCGTCTCTGGGTTTTGTCGAGGACCTCGAGACGTACAGCGGGAGCACTAGACCATAAATGACAGCAGTATTCCATGCAGGGACAGATCATTGATTTATAGATTTGAAGGATGGACTAAAACGAGAAAAACTTTCTGGCACGACACAGAGAGCCAACTTTGCTTGCGGCAGATGATGCTATTGTTTCAATGTATTTATTCGACCCCATGTCAGTGGACAGCGTGAAACCAAGCAGACGTAACGAGGAGCTCTCGAGGAGTTGGGAATCAGCCATTCTGATGGGAGGCAGGGATTGGAGGTCCTTTTTCGAGATCAGCAGCCAGGTTAGTTTTGTCAGCGATACCAGATTTACTATTGAAGCAGGAGTAAATAGTAGTGTCGTCCGCGTAGATGTCAACTATGGAACTGATGACATTAGGAAGGTCATTGATGAAAATCAGGAACAGTGTAGGGCCCAAGATAGAGCCTTGGAGTATACCAGCGTTCGTGAACCCCTTTAGGACTACCGTCATTTCACGGTTTGAAAGGAATGATTGTGTTAAGTCAAATAATCATTCTGTAATACCGTATTCCTGAAGCTTACGAAGAAGGCCAGCATGCCAAACCCTATCAAACACTTTAGAGATGTCTATAGTCACGGCACGAGCTTCTCCATTATTGTTTAGTGCTTGGTATACAAATTCAGTTATGGCCGTGAGCACATCAGCGGTAGCTCGGGCAAAATAGAAACCATATTGCTTTTCGGAGAGCAGATTATGTGAAGTAAGGTGCTTAACTACTTCGGCGTTGATTAGAGCCTCGAAGACTTTACCGAAGAGTGATAGGAGACTGGTATGATGGTAGTTAGATTGGTCAGAAGGGTCACAAGAGTTCTTAAAGACAGGCACAACAGAAGAGGACTTCCAGCTGGGTGTAAAGCAAGAGTCGATGAGTCAGGAGTTGTAAAGTTTAGAGAGGATAGGAGCCAGTTCAGGAGCACATTTCTTCAGGACAATGGCCGGTATCCCATCCCCACCACTAGCCTTATGGGAGTCTAATTTAGAGATAATGTCCAATACCACTGTTGGGGGTTATGTGCATCTCACTCAGTAGAGCCTCAGTTCTAGGAAGAAAATCAGGTGTGAGTACACCAGATGAGCCTAGCGCTGAATTGGATGGAAATTTACGAGCAAAGCATTCATCCTTATGAGTTAATGAAGTCAGGACCTCAAATTGGTTGAATAAAGGGGGTATTGACGGTTTGCTGTTGTTCAGCACGCTTTTGTAGAGCCACCAATAATCTTTTGAACCAAACTTGCGAGATGCAATACGTCGTTTCATTCTTTCGGCAAAGAGTAACTTTGCTTCTTTGAGGACATTTTTGCACTCATTACGGGCAGTGACAAAGAGACGTCTGTTGCAATCAGACATATTTCTACGGTACGAGAGTCCTTTCTAAAGAGTGGAAGGTAACCGGGAATCGAGAAGTCAGCGGAGGGGATTGACGGATTAAGATTGGTCTCGCAGAGAGCTAGTATATCAGAAGGCTATTTCGGCGGTGTTGAAAAAAAAACAGACGACCACTTTCGTCGCCTGCAGAAAGAGCCTATTCCCCATATGTAGTAAAATGATTTGTTTGATAATTAATTATATATATAATGGAGCGGGTAGAATGGTGATCAATGTGTTTTAGTGGACTCAGCAGTTTTCAATCTGCTTGTCTGAATCGTCTTCAAGAAGCGAGAGCAAGATCTAAAAGGTCAGCCAATCTAACAGTGATCTCATCCCGCAATCCTCACTCTTGCTCCATATGTGGCCTCCTTTGTAAATTACTAGCGGGTCTTAAGTGCCACTTAAGATTATCGCACAAAATTTCATAACTGAATCAACTAAGTTGTCAGATCCTCATACGTCGAAACTGACGGGAGAGTTCATTATATATATATATATATATATATATATATATATATATATATATAATAATAATAATAATAATAATAATAAATATACCTTTTGTTCTTCATCGTTTGGTAGAGTTGTGCCAAACGCTGAGGAAATATATATTTATTATTAGTATAAATATTAGTTCTGTTATTATAAATCGAGCAGTCATTTATTATTACTAGTATTCACTGTGCGTTATTTTAAATATACTCTTATTTATGTTTAGGCTACGAAACTGAGGCTGGTAGATGTAGATTCGAGGAATATGATGTCGTTAAATAGATAGTTCAAAGTTCGCTCTGTGTCGGAACTGGTAGAAGCACACTTTGCCTCAAAAAGTGATTTCACTGATTGGGAAAATAAAAAAATGGAAGCAAGTTCGATTCCTGTGAGAGGGACAATTTTTCTTTAGGCGGACAACTCAATCTAGTTTGGTTGAACCCCCGAAAAATAACGTTTAAGATATTTAGTCACCCCCCCACGAGGGCGTCATGCGGCACAAGGCCTTTTTAACGTGGGCATTCCCGAGCCATTAACGTTTAAAGAAACAAGAAAGAATGGCGGATAAGAAAATCCTTTTTAAAAATTACCGTTGTTTTACTTTTCGGATACGAAACTGGGGCTTTGCAGAATGTGATTTCGTTAAATAGGTAATTCAAAGCTTGCACTGCTGAGCTGGCCTCCGTGTCCGAATTGGTAGAGGTACGCTTTGCCTCAAAACAGTAGTTTTCCTGATGGAAAAAAGGTTGCAGGTTTGAACCCTTCTCAATCTAGGCGCGTTGTTATTAATTTCACTGTTTAATAAAATAAAAATAAAGAAAACGACTCAAGTGTACCCATTACAAATAGCGTTTATAGAAATAAGAAATATTGGTGTGATAAAGTAATCGGGATTAACCTCATTTGTTTTATGATTATCTCCCTTTGGAAAACTCTTTCGTTTGTAGAGGACTATAAATAGTCACTATGCTGGTATTTGTTATTACAATGAACATGGCCTCAAGATCGTGTTCATGCATGAAACAGACTGTATGTATATATATATATATATATATATATATATATATATATATAGATAGAGAGAGAGAGAGAGAGAGAGAAAGAGAGAGAGAAAACTGATAACAGACAAATAGCGTGCCACAACGAAATCTCAAGACAGGCCTCCACAGATTTGAGTTCACTCTTGATCTTCACCTAGACTGCCTGCCAATCAATGCTAGAGAGAACAGTCTATGCTGTTATTTCACCTATAGCTAGGTGGAGAAGAGATGGTTTCATACCTTTTCCAGGGGTATTTTTGCGAAAGCGATTGTAACAAATTCGGTTGTAATTCGAACTCTGTTCGACAATTTTCTCCTTACGAGCCGCAAAACCGTGACACCATCCGCACAACATAAGGCTGATATAGATAGGCGTATTTTTCACTGGCGCTGATTATCTCTGTTCGAGCCTCAGTAAATACTACGATCCTGAAAGCCGATTTTCAAGGCGATCTACACGTAAGAGATTCACAATCTTTCTTTCTCCGTTTTTCTAACTGCTCTACTCAGCTAATTTTTGTAAATATTGATGACGCCACGGAAAAATAAATCTCTACCTTCGCATACAGGCAACAAAACTACTTCTATTTAATCCTCGCCAAAGACTCCTTACTCGAAAACAAACTCGGCGGCGCACCTTTCTGCCATCACGTTAAAGATGACCTCAAAGCAAAAAGATGCTCCTTTAAAGAAACCGACCAGACTTATAACTTGTCTTTTTAATGCCAGCAACACAAAGGGTAAGTAGACAAAAAAGAAAGCAAAATTCTTTTTTCAAAGTGTTTGGTATGTGAAAGTAAACGAAGAGATCCAAGTCACTGAAAGAAAGAAAGAAAGAAAGAAAACGTAAAACAGTAGAAAGAAAGAAAGAAAGAAAGAAAGAAAGAAAGAAAGTAAAACAATAGAAAGAAGCTGAGATAGATAGATAGATAGATAGATAGATAGATCAAAGAGTTGCACACATTCGAATGCATAAGCCATTTGCTCCGTCTCTTACAACAGACGCTAATGGGTCTAGCACAAAAGTTTATGCTTCAGAATAGATGTGTGTTCGTACGTGTGTGATCTTTTTATTATCTACAAGTTTATTTCCATCATAGTAAGAAAACAATGATAAAGTTTGTTTTTTTTTAAAGCGAGAGGTTACTTATTTTAAAAAATAAATTTAAATGAGAATAAAAATAAAATATGGCGGATATCGTGATAAGGATAAAATTCGAAATTGTCTATATTCATATCCGTCATTTTTAGTTTTAGTTTCCTAATTTTAACTGAAATGCAAATTCACATATCCTTCTTCAATGTCCCCTTTATTTTTTTGTCCTCTCCCTACAAAAGGTAGGTAACTATGTCTCTATTCTAATTTCTTATTTTGTTATATTATGATTATTCTTAGGAAGGATAGTGGGAGTGTTTCTACACACCTGAGCAAATTAATTGAAATAACCTCTTTAGTTTCCTTTCTTTCATACGGTCAGTTTTAGACCTACTGGAGTGACAGGGTGGAATCGATTTCTATTTTTTCCTCAGATTTGATGGTGGGTAGTAATATGAATCTGTAAATTTGATGCCAGTTAGTGAAGTTTTTTTTTTTCCAGATTTTGCTCTGAAGGCACGCTGCACAGTCTTGGCTGACTGTCTGCGAGCATATTCCAAAACGCAAAATGACCACTCTTTGGGAATGGACGGCATGATTTAACCTGAAAACAGAACAAAAATAAAATATTAAATGTAAAATCTTGATCTGTTTCTATACATTCTGTGAAAATTTGAGGTTAGTTCAACAAGAATTGCTAAAATTATTGGCCGGCGAAATGATGTCAAATTTTGGGGGCCCCAAGTATATTTCTTAATCCCACCAGTTGGGACCTTTACAGCCAAGAACCAACATGTCCCCTACACAGGATCGACTCATTCTCCTTCCATTTGTATTCCATTGAAAAGCATGTAGTTCTACTCAGACCGCTACTTCGTGGAACAGACTCCTGAGAGGATACTTCCCTGATCACTAAAATCTTATCCTCTTCAAGTCTAGGGTGAACCGTCATCTATCCTACATGTCCGCATAATATACACTTACTTCCTCTTCATAATTCCACCTCTTTCTTCCATACAATGGCCTTATTAAATAACCCTCTACCTTGAGTGGCACTTAGGCTTGGGATTGGGTGACTATTTTGTAAAAGAAATATTTTGTAATTATTTATTCTGAATCTAGTTCGAATTTGAGTCGGATTCGTTATATTCAGTTACAAATATTTGGGAAAGGCATGAATCCATCCTTTACCCCCTCCCCAGCTACGGGTGGAATAACAAAACAGACTGGTTCCTATAGCCTTGTCTGGCAACCAGTCTACCGCATATACAAACGGTAACCTACTGCAGGAAAATCTTCTGCCTAGCTAGTCATGAATCAAAAGAGACCTGACCACCCAAGCGTGTATCACGTAAGGCACTTAACTGACTGTCAACATATTGATTTGCTCTGTTCAACTGTTGTCAATGTTGTCTTTTTCTTTACGTTTATTTTTATTATTTACCCTGAATCAAATGACACTTGAAATTTTGTTTGATAATAGATTATTCAAGTGTTCTAAAAATGATTATACACCCTCTTGGTAATAGAGACTAACCAAAAGCCTCCAACGCTGTCTAAGATAGAGAGGTGTAAGTAGAAAACTCCATAAAAATCAAATGCGTATATATATATATATATATATATATATATATATATATATAGAAGAGAGATACCGCAAACGTTTTTGGTTGTAATGTGGATTTTTTTTTAAATATTATGCTTTATTTTCCATAATTTTACTATACGTGTTTCTGGTCTCGCGACCGTCATCAGGCAAAGAAAATTGAAAATTGAAAATAATTAACTTTTTTCTCCTTTATGTTTTTCAATGCTAAATATTCTCGATATGAGACATTCTCTTCTTTTGTGTTCGTAATCCGAATGTCTTTCTTGAATTGGCAATGAAGTTCTGCGCGAAGGGTCATAAAATAATTAAGATTGTTCCGAAAAATGATGAATTAGTTGTCATATCTTTTAATGTTTTAATGATTCCTGTGTGTTCTTAGATCTATTTCCATTTTCGTGTGTACACATACACACACGCACACACACATACACACACCGTCCCACTAGAAGGAATCAGTATACACACACACACACACATACACTGAGACTTTCCTGATGCAGTCACAACTTCTCTGGGCTGGTCATGTTGCAAAGATGAGTGACGACAGAATAACTAAGGTCCTCATGTATAGCCAGCTTGACAGTGGAAAAAGAACTGTTGAATGGGCGTGGCTCATGTATAAAGACAAGCTAAAGCGTAACCTCTCAGCTGTCAATGTGCCTCATACTAACCTCGAGTATGCTGCCCTGGATAGAAATAACTGGAGATATTTGAGAAATATTTCAGAAATTTTGAAATCAGTCGTATTGACAGGGTAAGAGACGAAAGACAACGGTGAAAAGCATTAGCAAATATACCCATTGCTATATTTCGCGATCCTCGCTGTTGCACTATATGTGGAGTTGTATGCAGGTCACTAGCGGAACTGAAGTGTCACATAAAAACTGAATGAGGTTGTCAGATCCTGATAAGTCGAAATCGACAGAATCCATCAAATATATATATATATATATATATATATATATATATATATATATATATATATATTAGTTTGATCTCTTTAGCTCTAAGTTGAAACGATGATCCCTCTTCCTGTTGTGACCTTCTGATCTAGTTTTCCTCTCTACTGTATATATATATATATATATATATATATATATATATATATATTAGTTTAGTTTTTTTAGATATTAAACATTTTGTTGAATGGCCAATTATGCAGTTATATGATTTGTACAATTTTGCTGTTATATATATATATATATATATATATATATGCAGTTACATGATTTGTACAATTTTGCTGTTATATATATATATATATATATATATATATATATATATATATATATACAACAGCAAAATTGTACAAATCATGTAACTGCATAATTGTACATCAAACAAAATGTTTAATATCTAAAAAAAAAGACTAAACTAATCGAGTTTCTTTTTTCCAGGTTTTCAAATAAGACGTTTAGCCGTCTTAACTCACTGAAAAACCTTTTGAGTTATTCAACTAAAAAGAGAACAGGTTAAACTCGTTTTGTGTCAGCCCCAATATGTCTTCCTAACTGAGCAATGGTGAGAGGAAAAGGGTCATTCAGGCCTTCAGTAATGGTACCAACATTCATACTCTGGCTCTTATCTTCAAAGTCCATTCAAGAAACAGAAAAAAAACGTTGAATAAGTTTTAAAAAGAGGGAACAGTAGAGAGGAAAACTAGATCAGAAGGTCACAACAGGAAGAGAGATCATCGTTTCAACTTAGAGCTAAAAAGATCAATTAGAAAAGATCCAACTCAATTCATAAGACGTTTGGCACGTAAGAGAGGAGTTTCATCCTTGCCAGTTCAAGTGAAAAAAAAAACTTGAAAATGAAATCGTACGTGAATAGTGTGAGGGACCTAGTTACTCCAGAACAGAAAGTTAGAAGGTTAGAGAGGGCAAAGATCATTTTGAATAAATTGGAAATGATTCTGGAATTATATATATATATATATATATATGAACTTTATTTCAATACTTCATGAGCTTCTGATCGTTAGCTATGATTAATTAATGCTGAACATGTCATTTTCGTTTATGATCGATTTCATCACGATTTTTCTCTTAAGTTTAGAGAGTAATTATACATTCTTATTGCTCAAGTCCAATAGCTTTATAAAAACCTCGGAGAATTCCAGTAAGATAACTTTAATCATTTCTAAGATACAATGGTTCAAAGCTTAATCTAACAAATGGACAATTTTACTTTTACACGATTTGGACAATTTTGTTGTTACAATATATATATATATATATATATATATATATATATATATATATATATATGGGGCGTGTACGTATGTATGGGGGATGTAAAGTAAGCCTTCATGCTGTCGTCGTGAAACCAACATATATATATTTACTTTTTTGTCAAAGTTACAATCTCCCAAAGGACAATTAAATTGATATACAATGTTGGTCTTTTGCAAAACATTAGTTGACGGAGGAGAGTTATGGCGGATGTTTCCGTTGGTACTATTAAATTTAGTAAAGTAATAATAAATTTAATAGAACCAACTGAATCACCCGGCATAACTCTTTTCCCTCAACTAATGTTTTGCAGAAGACCAACATTGTATATCAATTTAATTGTCCTTTGGGAGAATATGTCTTTTGACAAAACGTACATATACATATATATATATATATATATATATATATATATATATATATATATATATATATATAACGGTGAAATGAAAGAATTGGCTCTCCACGAATCGAGAAAGGTATTGCTTGGTTACATGTATCTCTATATTAAACCCACTTTAAATGAAACTACAATAGTCTTACAAAGTGTGCTTTTTCTAATGAATCTTGTGACAAAGACCCCTTTTTATGTCACTGTACGAATTGTACAGCGTTTCGTTAGGCCTTTAAATTCTTCTTATCATTATTTACACTATTTATATTTAAGCTATTGTCCTCATCTTTATTGCTTTTATCACAACCTTTCGGCCGTCGTGCCCTCCGGCCTTCCTCGGGTGTATATCTGGATAACCTACAGGGAATTCTGAACTGGACCTTTTATTTAATATACCGGGGTAGACTATTCTCATTCTACTGTCCATGGCTAGCAACACATCGTCTAGACAAGGGCAGTAGATTAAATAAACGGTTCAGAATTTCCTATAGGTTAGCCAGATCGATATACACCTGTGGAAGACCAGTGAGTACAACGGCCGAAATGTTGTGATAACAACAACAAAGATGATGACAACAGTCTGAATATAGAGTATTGGGATGGCCATAGAAAGTATTCCAAAAGCTGGGCAGAGTATTGAGACAGAGAATAGAGAGACAGGAGGATTTCTTTGGTAACGAAGAAAAGAATACTGACATATGTCCTTCTTTACGGCAGTGAATGTTGGACGGTCTCCGAAAAGATGAAGAAGAGACTAGATCTGGTTCTACAGAAGGATGCTAAGGATATCATGAACCGAGCGTGTGAGCAACGATGAGGTCTTAGAGAGGTTGCAAACAAAGAGGAGGCTTATACTTAGAACAGGCAGCTGAATTTTCTGGGACACATAATGAGGAAGGAAGGCCTGGAGAATCTGATACTCACGGGTTGAATAGAAGGAAAGAGAGACAAGGGAAAACAACGCATTACATACCTAGCGGTCAGTGGATGACAGAACATGGTCTAGGAGGAGGTGGCGGAGGGAAGGAACTTGTTTAGAACTGCAAGGGATAGAGGGAGGTGGAGAACCATGATCGCCTACGTCCTGAAAGGAATGATAACTGCTCATCCCAAAAATTAAAACCGAAAATATCATATTTGTTGTAAATTCCGAGATGAAATTCGGTCTCCAATGAATGACAAACGCAGGAATGAAATCTAACAAATAAATGCATTTACACAATAATACAATTGTTAATACTGTTAGTAAATCCAGAAACGCGGTTAGTAGCAATAACATATAGATATATACAGTCTCGAAGTAGAACTTCCTTAGAGTCTACGTGCTTGTAACTGACTTCTACAAGCGGTTACCTCACACTATTACTCTACCTCCAACTCAATCACAATCACTGCTCACTCTCTGACTGACTCTGGGTATTTAACGGCAGCAGTCCAAGTAACACTCTGGTCGAGTCCACTTGTATGAAAAAGGGGAGGATCCCATAACAATATTTGACCTAACGCATCACTCTTTATTAGTAAATACCGTATTATACTTCTCTGTTCATTGACTATAGTATACATTGGCCGTTTCATTTCTACATTGAACCTCACTAATCTAGAATTCACTAGTACAGTAGCTTCGATGGTTTGGTACGATCTTTTGAATCTAGTGCCTATTATAAGTGCGAACAAAAAAAAATCCACGCTCACCTTGCAATTGGTTTCTCCCGCATAAATCTAATTTCTCGTCGTATAGTGTGATTCAACTGAAACAATCAAATTCGAGTTTGATTAAAACCTGTCAGTATTGTCATTAATTATTGCATCAACAAATTGATCTGTCCATAAAGGAATTTCATTTGAACGATATAACCAGATTCTTGCCCAAGGCTTAGTGCGCGTCGACGTAATCTCAACGACGCTGTTAGCCTAACAGTTAACAGCCCAAAATGTGGACTCGGCGGACAGAGTTCAAATTCCGTCTAGGGTAGTAGATGATGTTCATTTCGTACTAATATCCGTAGGAAAATATCTTTTTCTTTTCTATTCGTAACAGAGATTACTCCCAGACGCTGGTAGCATATAACTCATTAGCCTCTGTCGCATGCTATAGGGTGAGTCAAAATTATGTTAACACTAGTAGAGATTTACTTGAAACTGAATCAGGTTGTGACACTAGCTCAGTTTTTAACGTGGGGGACCGAGTGTTTTCACTCGGGCCGCTGGTCATAGCTTGTCCAAGCTGGTCAGAGCTGGTCTAAGCTAGTCGTAGCCGTGATACCACCAGCACAGGGACGGATCCTTGGGCCAGGTAAGTGAAACTAGTATGAGAGGAGTCATTTATTCAAAGTTCACTGAACAGCCTCCACCTGTCCACCAGTACAATTGATGCAGAAAAACAAGCAATCAACAGTACAATTAAGTGTTCGAGCCGAGTCCTGTTCCAGTCGTGTTCGTTGTATTCTCTTATGAGCAAATACCCTTGGAAAAACTAGGAATCCACCTCTTCCCCTCTAATGTATGGGTTAAATAGTATGACTTGTATCGTTGAAAATCCTTATTATCTCAGTAAACTTTTTGCAATCTAAAAGTATTTTCTGGCCTTAAATAACATGTAAATGGTCGATAAACTTTTAAAATCAAATCAGTCGATTTAATCAAAAAGAATCTTTAGAAAATGGATTTGCTGAAAATGTTCTTTCTACAGAAATTTTAGTAAGGCAAAAGAACTTTTATAACAACTGACTTTTCTCTGTTCATTGGACAGCTATTTGGCTAATAACAACGAATGAGGACAAAAATCTTAATGATAATGAGTTATCATTATTTTAAAGTATTCAAATGTTTCTCACGTAGTCTGCTCTATGTAGCTATATCTAGAGTAGAAAATACAATTGAATTTAGCATAATGACATAAGGGGCTTTACAAAATAGATGTCTTGCTGAAGATGTTCTTTCTACAGCAATTTAACAGAAGTAAATGAATTTATATAACAACCGACTTTTCTCTTTTCCTTGTGTGGCTATTTGGCTAATAACAACGTATGAGGACAATAATCTGAATGATGAGGAGTTATCATTATTTTAAAGTATTCAAAAGTTTCTCATATGTTCTGCACTATGTAGCTATGTCCAGAGTAGAAAATACAATTGGATTTAGCATAATGACATAAGAGGCTTTAGAAAAATAGATGTCTTGCTGAAGATGTTCTTTCTACAGCAATTTTACAGAAGTAAATGAATTTATATAACAACTGACTTTTCTCTTTTTATTCGGCTTGTCAAGTAAATACCTTTCTTTTTGTTTGACTTTCCATCTCCATCTTGATAGTAGCTTTTATGATAATGCAATGGTATCGCAACTGTGACCTCAATTCACGTAATTTATCCTCACATAAAGTTAATGCTTTTGAACCAGGATTGCGTAACTCTATGCCATTTCTCGAGCAAATTAATAACTAGCGCAAACAACTTTTAAAATAATTAAACAAATTAAAAGTCGACCAGTTTAAGCTGAAAAAGTAGTCAAATAATTTAAATATAAGGTAAGCAATTATTTTTAAAAAATGTGACAAGAAAAATAAAACTTATGGGAAGAAAATCAAAATCTAAGGCAATTTTTACACTAATGTCCACCTAAAAAGGCCCAGGAGACTTTTCCGGTGGAAGGTGATTGTATGGCAGTGTATGAGCGTATGAAAATGCAAGCAGTGAATTTTATTAAGTTATGCGGGGAGATAATAATTAACCTTAGACTTGAAGAGGTCGGGATTGTAGTAATTGAAAAACATCCTACCGGGAGTCTGTTCCACAAAAGAGCAGTTCTTGGGAAGAAGACGGCCGAGTGAAACTTCCTCCTTACTAATGGAATCCAAAGAAAGTTGGGATGATTTACATTTGTGTATGTGGAATGGTGGGTCCTAGTTTTAAAGATTAGAGGTACAAATTTGAAAAATATGGAAATAATTATAAAATGTGAAGCGACAAATTAAAAATCAAGCAGGCAAATTAAGAAGAGAGGCATGCAAATCGAAAAATGAAGCAAGTAAATTAAAAATTAAAACAAAGAATAAGGCATGCAAATTAAGTCAAAATCTAAATATACGAAGACAAATTAATAAATGATGTATGCAAATCAAGGTATCTGAAACAAGCAAATAAAACTGTCAGGTATTTAAATAAAAAATAAGTAATGCAAATTAAAAATGTGAGGCAGACAAATAAAAATGCCACAAGCAAATTAAGAAGTGAGACATGCAAATTGAAAAATATACGCTGTCCATAAAGTTCGTGTGCACTTTAAAAAATTTATAACTTTATTTGTATTTGCGATAGAAATAATCTGTAAAAATAATTAGAAAGAAGTAAATCTATATTTTTTAAGGTTTTATTGAAATTTTATTTAAGTTTCCACTTGTCCTCCATCATTAGCAATACAAAGGGTAATACGATTTTGTTGTTCACAGAAAACATTTGCCAACTGATTTACAGTAATGCCTAAAATCACATTAGTTATTTTAGCTATACTTAAAACTAGGTACATTAAACTTTATAACATTTTTTACAGATTATTTCTATCGCAAATACAAATAAAGTTATAAATTTTTTAAAGTGCACACGAACTTTATGGACACCGTGTATGTCAAGCAAGTGAAGATTTGAGGTTTCCAAAAAATTTAAGGTAACAAATTAAAAATTGTGTCATGCAAATATAAAAAGACAATCAAATTAATAAAAAATAAAGCATGAAAATTAAAGATTAAGAAATGAAACGAAATATGAGGCTAGGCAATTAAAATGTGGTACATAAAAAATCGAAAATATCAAGCAAATTAAGAAATGACGTATGCAAATTGAAAAATATCTCAGCCATATTAAAAAGGCACACAAATTAAAATACGAAGGTATTGTATTTAAATTTATGAAAATCAAATAAAAATCAAGCAGAATAAAGAATGAGACATGCAAATTAAAAATATTAAACAATTAGAAAAAATAGAAATTTGTCCAGCAAGTTATAAAATGTAAATCAACGGCAAGCAAATGAAAAAGTAAGGCAAGCAAACAAAAAGTAAGGCAAACAAATTAAAAAGTAAGGCAAGTAAATGAAAAAGTAAAGCAAGCAAAGAAAAAGTAAGGCAAGCAAAGAAAAAGTAAGGCAATCAAACAAAAAGTAAGGCAAACAAACAAAAAGTAAGGCAAACAAAAAGTAAGGCATGCAATCAACAAGTAAGGCAAGCAAACAAAAAGTAAGGCAAGTAAATGAAAAAGTAAGGTATGCAAACAAAAAGTAAGGTATGCAAACAAAAAGTAAGGCATGCAAGCAAAAAAGTAAGGCAAGCAAATTAAAACGTAAGGCAAGAAAACAAAAAGGCAAGTAAGGCAAGCTAACAAAAAGTAAGGCAAACAAACAAAAAGTAAGGCATGCAAGCAAAAAAAGACAAGCAAAAAAAGTAAGGCAAGCAAAGAAAAAGTAAGGCAAGAAAATTAAAAAGTAAGGCAAACAAACAAAAAATGAACAAGCAAACAAGTAAAGCAAGCAAACAAAAAGTAAGGCAAGCAAACAAAGAGTAAGTGAAGGAAAGTTAAAACCTCGTCAATCAAATTAAAGAAATGCAGCATGTAAAATACAGCAACTACAAGCGCCGGAAATTGTGGAGAGCCATGATCGCCAACTTCCTGAAGGGACACGGCACATAGAAGAAAAAGAAATAGAAAGTGAGTCATACAAGTGAAAGTATACCACAATTATATTAAAAAATACGACATTCAAATTTAAAAAATACAGAAAACAAATTCAAGAGTAAGATGTGCAAATCCAAAAATAAGGCAAACAATAAGAATGTCAAGTAAGAAAATCTATTTAAAATAAGGCAAAAATTCTAAAGTTTCCTGTTTTATGTTCAAAGTCCGTGCGTGACGAAGGCGATCATAGTTCTCTACAATTTCCTAAATTTTATAGCTCTAAGCAATGTTTGTCCCACTTTTAGTTCGTGTGCTGCTATCTGTTTTCACAAACTTGTTAAGTAGGTTAATCACTATTTCCTTCTGTCTCTGCAATATGTCCTATGATTGTTAAATTCTCCAAACCTCCTTTCCTCGTTGTGTTCTTAACTGTCTCTTCCTGGTTCTAAGTAAAAGTGTGCCTTTTTGCCCCTAACCTTCTTTATTGTTCACATGTTCCGTCCATATCATTCTCAATCACCTTCTGTAGATTCCATTCTCTGTGGCCTCAAGTCTCTTCGTAATTTATGAGGAAATTGTCCGACATTCATAGCCATAGATGAGGATTCCTATTACATAATAATCTAGTTCTTTTTTCTTTGTTCTAATGAAATTTTCTTGTTTCTTAATACTTTGCTTACCTTTTGGAAGGCAACTTTTGCTATTCCAATGCCTCTTCAGATGTAAGTCAGATTTTCTGTCATGTTTTAGAACATACCACAGCATTTTTGTATTTGATGTCTCCAACTGGTAGCTAGCATCTTGGACTGCCTTTCTTGCTAAGGACACTATATTCTGTCATTCTGTGTAAATTAAAATAAAAATAAGGCGCTCAAATTAACAAGTAAAATAAGCTATTTAAAATAAAGCAAATATTCTACAAGGCAAAGAAAGAAATTTAAAACGTAATGGAGGCAAGTTAACAAGTAAGGTAAGCAAACTAAAAGTATGTACAGGATGTAAATTAACGACCAGTAAACCCGACCAAGAAACCTGAGTAATCACATTCTTCTTTTCTTCCATAGTCGACACATATACTAAATTTTTTTTAAGTGAAATTACTCGAAACTTTTCGCTCATATATTTTCTCTTTGTTTTTATTTTCTTGCCTGACTATTTAATTTGCTTCAGAAAATATATAGTTTATGCCCAGAAGCAGACATACTGTTTTCCGACAGCCTCGAATAAGCAATCTTATTTTTCACCGTTCCCGGTTAAATATATTGTCTGGGTGTCATAACTAATTCTGCAAAGACTTGTTCCTTGACATTTCTGATTTGTCTTTCAATTCTAATTCGATACGATTGTCCCATAGATGTTTCCTCCAAAATTCACTTTTATTATTCCGCAATATTGATTATTTTTTCATTTGCATTTGTCATTCATGTAATTTTTTCCTCATGGGGTTCAAGTAAAGTAACCTGTTTCGAGAAGTTTCTCGCCTTCAATGTCTCTTATATTAAAAGGACGCTAAGTCGGAGATTTAATATGACAGTCTGTCGTCTGCTTAACACTACCTACACATGGGCCGTATATGAAGCTACACTGGCAAAGCTAAAAATCAAGAAGACAGAAGACAGATACATAAGACTGATATGTGTACATCCGTGTGTCTGTGTACAAAAAAGAAAACAAAGAATAAGTCTAAAGTTTAGCGCTTAAAGAAAAATACGAAAGAGTCCATTTTTAAAAGAGATTTTAATCAAATGACCGCCACTCTTCTTTCTTTAAAAAAAAAAGGAAGAAATATTTCCCCTTTGTGTTCAAACCTGCTAATTTGTCAAATGACAGACATATCTTTACGTTCCGTTAGTTAGTTATTTTTATGTACTAAAGCTTATCCAATACAATGTTTAAGACTTACGGTAGAGCGCTACTTGTTAAAATGGCCTTGATGAATGACATGTATGATATGAATGAAAGAGGAGGGAATAAGAAATAAAGACTACAAGAAAAAGAAGGATAGATAACGATTGAAATTAACTTAATATAAATAAAAACGGTTTTTAATTATTGTTGTTGGTTAATTTGTAACGGCACATCAACACCTCTATGGGTTACATAATGCCGAAATCTAAACATTTTGTACTCATTTTTATGACTTCAGCTACATATATTTCAAATAATTTTATAATTTCACGGAAGACGTATGTTTTTACATATATTGTTTGTAGATAATAAAAAGTATTGCTGGTATTTTTTAAATATATTGTTGATGGATTCACTGCAAAATGTATTTTTGGTAATTTTAATATAATAATGTATTTTTATACATTTTTAGCGATTTTTTGCTATAAAAATGTTTTGTTGGTTACTAGTAAAATGCATTGCTGGACATTTTATTGCAAAATGTTTTGTTGGTCATTTTGCTATTAAAATATATCGTTGGTAATTCCACTATAAAATGTATTGCTGGTTATTTTGCTTTAAAATCTGTTACTGGCAATAATTTTGCTTTATAAAAATGTATTGCTGGTATTTTTAGTATGTCGCAGTGTGTCCAATCACCACTCCCACCTTTTCGTGAACAACCCCGGATATGCCTGCCGGTAGAGAAAAGTCTTGTGTGCTAAAAATAGCAACGACATCCTTTCAAACTGACAGAAACACACAAAACTCAATTTTCGCAACTAAACAAAAATAAAAGACCTTTAATTTTGAACCGAAATTAATTTAAATACAGTCAACAAACAGTCAACAAACACCAAACACACTTTTGACTGTAATTTATACGGCCCGAAATTAATTATATTCATTTACTTGTTTAGCGTTTATGAACGTCACCTAGATGCCCGAGACTTCTCTTTTTAGTATGAATCGTCATATCTAGATGCCCATGGCAAAGTCTTTTGGACCATATCGGTTTTTAGCCAAGCCAAGACCAGAACTTGACAAGCCCGACCTTCTTGGACTGGACCAATTTTGACCAGACCATGGGAAACGTCTAGTTTTCCCATATCAAACGACCTTGCTAAGACTTGACCCCGTGAGTCAGAATCCCACGAAAAACGACCTTGTGTCCAGTCTTGACCACATGTTATCCCACGAAAAAAACGACCTTTGTGTCACATCTTGACGTCGGGAGTCTTGACCACCGCTTGGTCACGGAAGCAGCCCGGCCTTCGGGCAGTGGCCCTCTAGTTTGGACCATATCAGGACCTGCTTAGGTTTTCCCTAACTTGGACCAGAACGACCTTTGACCACGGACATTTATGACCAATCTTTGACCAGGACCCCATCAAAACGCTAATTTTCCACGAAAAACGACCTTGTGTCACGTCTTGACCCCGTGGGAGTCAAGTAATCCCACGAAAAACGACCTTGTGTCACATCTTGACCCCGTGGGAGTTAAGTAAATAGCGCCGGCCACGGAAGCAGCCCGGCCTTCGGGCTGTGTTGCGACCATGGCAAAGTCTAGTTTGGACCATATCAGGACCTGCTAAGACTAACTTGGACCAGAACTTGACTAAGCTTTGACTAGCTTGAACAATGTTATGACCAATCTTTGACCAGTGACTCTATGCGGAAACGCTCTGGTTTCCCACGAAAAACGAACTTGTGTCACTTCTTGACCCCCTGGAAGTAAGTAACACCACGAAAAACGACCTTGTGTCACATCTTGACGTCGTGGGAGTCAAGTAAATACCGCCGCCTGGCCTTCGGGCTGGGTTGCGACCATGGCAAAGTCAAGTTTGGACCATATCAGGACCTGCTAAGACAAGCCAAGACCAGAACTTGACTAAGCTTTGACCAGCTTGGACATGTTATGACCAAAACATTGACTAAGTTTGGACCAGCTTGGACATGTTATGACCAATCTTTGACCAGTGATCCTATGCGGAAACGCTTGGGTTTTCCCACGAAAAACGACCTTGTGTCACATCTTGACCTCGTGGTAGTCAAGTAAATACCGCCGGCCAGGCCGCAGCCCGGCCTTCTGGCTAGGTTGCGACCATGGCAAAGTCTAGTTTGGACCGTATCAGGATCTGCTAAGCCTAGACCAACGTGGACCAAAACTTGTCTAAGCTTTGATTAGCTTGGACATGTTATGACCAATCTTTGACCAGTGACCCTATGCGGAAACGCTCAGGTTTCCACGAAAAACGACCTTGTGTCACATCTTGACCCCCGTGGGAGTTAAGTAATACCGCCGGCCAGAAGCAGGGAGCCTTCCTGAATCGCGACTTTCACACGCCCAGTCAAGTCGACCGAGCCCAGCAGCTGACGGGACCCAGCATCAGCAGCAGCATTTGTTCAAACAGTCCTTTTCAGGGCTAACTTCTGAAAGTCATTTGATCACCACTCTTCGAGGCTCCACTCACTTCACTCTCTGCTACTGGAGACACCAGCTCACTTCTGCAGCTACCAGCCCACTCTTGCAGCTTCCAGTAGTCTCCAGCTCACTCCAGCAGCTTCCAGCTCACTCCTGCACTACCAGCTCACTCCTGCAGCTACCAGCAGACTCCAGCTCACTCCAGCAGCTTCCAGCTCGCTTCTGCAGCTACCAGCAGACTCCAGCTCACTCCAGCAGCTTCCAGCTCGCTTCTGCAGCTACCAGCAGACTCCAGCTCACTCCAACAGTTTCCAGCTCACTCCTGCAGCTCCTCCCAGTTTCCAGCACACTCCTGCAGCTTCCAGCAATCTCCGGCACACTCCTGCAGCGCTTCACTGACGTCCAGCGACCAGTTCCAACCTCCGGATACCGTTCACGAACAAACGACCTTTGTCGCCTTACCTCCCACTGTTCGCAAATAAAGACTATTTGCCCATAGCTGGGGCCCTAACAAGTGCTACCACCCTGGGTCAGAGTGGGCCTGGGAACAACAGAAAATTAAGAGGTGGTTCCACGCTCCTAAAAACCTCCTGATCAGAGGCTTTACTGCAGGTTGTTTTAATAATTGTGTTCATAGCGTGTAGATAGATAGATAGATAGATAGATAGATAGATAGATAGATAGATAGATAGATATGAACAGAATGAGATAGATATGAATAGACTGGGATAGATAGATAGATAGATAGATAGATAGATAGATAGATAGATAGTGCGTGTTTAAAATCGAACAGTCAGACAGTTTTTGCACCTATGATTAAACATTGTCGCGAAAGCTTGTGCAGAATCAACAACAGTTTTTGTAAGAACCGATTACAGGAAACTGGTGTACATCGCGTATCACAAGGGCTCCAAATGACCCTTCTCAGTTACCCATATATATATATATATATATATATATATATATATATATATATATATATATATATATATATATATATATATATATATATATATATATATACCTATTTCGACGTTGGGGGTTCTTATAAGGCAAGTCTATATAAATAATGCTTAAAATCGGCTATATTTGTGGGAGAAGAGTTCTAAATATCTGGAAACAGAGATTGTTAATATTATTTGTAAACATTCATGGTGACTATAAGTTTCGCATCTTGAGCGGTCATCAGAAGATTTCTACATTGTTTATACATACAGGGGTCCTTAACTTACGTCAGAGATCCGTTCGTATGGCAGGGCGTAACCTGATTTTTGAAGTAGGTCAGAACTTAACTACATAAGCACCTGCCTTACGCTAGGAAGCCATAACGAAGGGCAAAAAGTTCACCAAAAAAACGACACAAGCGAGAAATGAATGTAGCGGAACCCGGTATGACGTACATCCAGTGAAGAAACAACGCTGTCTTCTTCACATAGCGTCGCGAGACAACGTATTATATTATGGGAGATGGCGCCGTAAACCACGAAACGCCGTACGTGGATCCGACGTAAACCGAGGATCTTACATATATATATATATATATATATATATATATATATATATATATATATATATATATGAAGAAATATAGTTTTAAGATATTGCTATATTTATGGGATAAAGTGCTCAATATCAGAGATAGAGCGTGTGTAAATATAAATGTCCTGACGATTGCATCTAGCATGAAACAGACTGTCGCCTCTAAGTGTTGACTTCTATGTTTTTTTTATATATATATATATATATATATATATATATATATATATATATAGACTCTTCGCAAATGCGAATTGAGTCACTGTCGGTCACTGGGCGTGTTTCTAAAAATAAATATGCTAAAATCCACCATCATACCTACCGTGCGCCGACGGTCTAATGGTTAGAATTTCGGACTGACACCAATTCAGTCGGGTTTCGATCCTGGCTAGAGGCAACCGGATGTCTAGCCACACTGATGAGCTGCGAAACAGTCTGTCTGTGGATGACGCTATATATATATATATATGTGTGATTTTTTTTTTTTTTTCAATGCCATTTCCCTTCAGAGTTTAGGTAATCATGACTCCCCTCTACTTTTACTTCTGTATCCCTTTAGGACATCGGCGATCATGGCTCTCCACAACTTTCTGTCTTTTGTAGATCTTTTTTAAGCATTTCATCCCAAGCAAGGCGGGATAGCCACAAGTACGGAGTGGGTTACAGAGAATGAAAGTGAGGGAAAAGACTATGTATGGGGAGGGGGAGATTGAGAAACGAACAAAAGAAGAACGGGGATCACGCCAACAGAAGATGACAATTGACCTTGCATTTAAATTTTTGAAGATTGTACTTATCAGGATAACTACAATGGATAACGGCTCGGAATGAGAAATCGTGGTGCAGTGTTCTAATTCCAGTCGAGTTCGATAGATTCACTTTCGTGCAAATACCCTTGTGAAATGTACGAATTTCCGTCCATCTTGGAGTTAATTAGAAGGACTTATATCAGTAAATCATTATTATCTCAAAAAAAAAATCATAGAATCTAAAAATATTTTCTGGCTTTAAATAACCTGCAAAGAGTTGATAAGCCGTAAAAAAAAACAAATCAATCAATAAAAATGCACACATCTGATGAACACAGGAGAGCACTACGAGTTAAACGTTAGGATAATAACAAAGATGAAGATATTCGTCCGAATGTAATGAATGTAAATAATGATAAGTTTGCAAAATTTTTTCTAAAAAATGGCTGAGAAGGCAGTTGAATGTAACACAAGATGCCGGCTTCATATGAATTAAATAAATTCTGAAATAGAGTTTTTGCGTTATTTGGATTCAATAAGGAGGAAGCTTATACTTAACATCAGGAAGAGACAGCTGAAATTTCTGGGACACGTAATGAGAAAAGACGGCTTGGAGAATCTGATACTCACAGGTCAAATAAAGGAAAAGAGACAAGGGAAAGCAATTCATGGCATACCTAGCGGGCTTAAGCAAGTGGGTGACAGAACCTGGCCTGGAGGAAGTAGCAAAGGGACAAAACTTATTGAGAGCTACAACGGATAGGAAGAAGTGGAGGGCCATGATCGCATCCGTTTTAATGGGATATGGCACATAAAAAAAAGAAAGAAGAAGAATGACCTGAATAACCTCTACAATTTGAAATTCTTTGTAGAATTTTTTTTTAAATCTGAGGCCGTTAACTTGGAATTGTTTCCGACTTTGTGAGCTCTAAATTAAGCTTTGTTGGATATTTTGGTTCCGAATTTTCTTTTAGTGAAGAATTTAAAAAAAATTTAACACAATACCATGTTGATGTGTTATTCCCGGATTCAGTATTAAATGCGTTTTTTAATACAGTTGAATTATAATTGTTTACAAGCGAGACAACAGCGCGCATCTGTTTTAAACATATTGACTCAATCTTGTTTATTGTAACAAACGTAATAGGAACTTATTTTAAGGACAGTCAGCCAGATACAAGAAATCACCTCTCTGAAAAGGATAGTAGATGGAAAAATTGACACAGAAATCCGAAGTAGCATATTGATTGATTGGTTTGTTTTTTACGGTTTATGAACACCTTTTTTTTTGTTGTTTAAAGGCGAAATATTCTTTCAATTATAAAGATAATTATTTTTTTTTTTTTGCGAGGGAACATTGCATATTTTTAGAATAATAATTATTTTTCTAGATACAAATCTTACTATTTAAGCCATAGCTGAGGCAGGAGATGAATTCATGCCTTCCTCGAGTGGGTTTGCACATAAATGAATGAACGAACCTGACTGGAATATCGAACTCGGCTCTCCGGTTTCTCCTTCCCAAACGCTATCCATCACACCACCTGCACATTACCAAAACGAAATAAAAATATTGAATTAAGTGTCTTTAAAACAAAGCAAAGTATTATGAAATTACCACACTTGTCTTGCAAAGAACTTTCAACGACCGCTAGATAGCGCTGCTAAAAATGAAAAGGGTACAAACTCTCTCTCTCTCTCTCTCTCTCTCTCTCTCTCTCTCTCTCTCCCCACACACACACACACAGGGGATTACTTACTTTCACAGCGCCACCCTTGTACCTTTGGAAACAACGGAGAGAGTTTGCCTGACAGAAGGACAGGTATTCTTCCAATTAGATATTGACAATCATTTATGTCTCGCAAAGTCCTATCCAGGGCCTCAAGATATCCTTTGTGGGCTATCGTGCACTCATCCCACACAATGAGCTCACACCTTTTCAGGGCGTCAGCTTTATTAGAACCCTTGCTGATATTGCAGGTCGCTAAATCAGACGAAATCAAATTAATTGGCAGCTTAAAGACGAAGTTCGCTTACCTTGCTGCAATTCCAGAGAATCGCACAGCCAAGGAGATTCCCTTCTTTTAGTTGGACTTTTGCAAGGAGGAGCGTCGTGACGAATGATTTATCTGTCCCTCTAGGTGCATCCAAAAAGAACAAACTACCTTTCCGAAAGCAAACGGAGTCGAAAATTGTATTGTAAGCCAACTGCTGGTCCTTAGGCAACTTTGGCTCGTTTTCGCTGATATACCGTGCAAGAGCGTCGGTGTCATAGAAAGTTTCCTGAATTATGGCCGTTGGAAGAGTATTTGAACTCGTTCGACGAACTTGGGACAGGCTGTAAGTTCACAATGAATTTCCGCCCATAGAAACAATCACATCTTCGATGTCAATAAGCGCTGTTTATAAATTCGTCACTGAATCCTGTGTCAAAACCACGAAGCATTAGTTGCCCATGGTGTTTGGAGTCTTCAGAAAGGTCTTCTTTGTATTTCTCCCATAAAGACGCAGGATCACTGAGTTGACACGTGTGCAATAACTCAGCAGGTTTGTCGGAGACTTTTTGTTGTTCGCATTGCAGCAGCCTCCACGAGAGATGCATCTCACCGAGCACCATCTTCCAGCAGCCCATGTTTGAAGCAGGCCTCGCCGTACGTACTGCAAACGTGTTCATTAAACCTTTTTAAGTCGTCGAAAAACTTTGAAACTCTTACTTCATGTACTAGAAGCCGAAGGTAGAAGCACTCCTGTTGTCTATGGTGGACTGTATATACTCTGCCGAGGCAAGGATCAAACTTGATGCCTGGATGTCCATCAACAGTTTCTCCAACCTTTCTTCGTGTACATAAATTGTCTTTCCAAGGGTAGTATGATGGTAATGAGGGTATAGCAGGATCTGAACCAATGAAATTCTGTCAAAGAGTTGATTGGATAATTAGTAGTGTTCACGCGAACAGGTCAGAGGTCATGCCCGTAGTTCACCCCTTATTGTCAGGCCATGGACATAAAGGGGTAAGTGAGTAAACACTAAGAAAGTAGTATAAGCAGACATTCACACGAATTAAGAGATTGAAGGGGGCATTATTAGTGTTTACACGCACCGGTCAAAGTTTGCAGTCATCAGAAAATGCGCAAAATGTATTAAGTTGGTGAAAAAGGAGGGCATTATGATTGTGGGTGGTAACAAGTAGTGAGAAGTGTGTAAACACTAAGGACATGGTTAAAACAGTAGTTTATTCTGCAGTTTTTTGTGTATATATATATATATATATATATATATATATATATGTACTAGTGAGCTAGCCCAAATGACTTGACTCACTTTATAGTCCACCAATAGAAGGTTAACCAATCAGAAGACGTAGAATATTCAATCCGTCGTGTATAAAGGCGGCCATTTTGTTTACTCTCTCCGAATGTCTAGTGCCAACTTGTCAGGCGAAGAGGAACAGAAGGAAGAACTACTGAACTACGCTCTGCTACTTTACCGGGATATCAACTGCTAACCTGAACTACGCTTCCCTACTGTCTTCGAAATATTCACTACTAACCTCTGGATTCTATACTCAAAGACGACCGTCATTATGAACAACAGTTTACACCAAATAAGACACTGAAAGGGGGACATTATTATTATCATTAAATTTTTATGGCATGGGGCGCGTTTCGTAGGTTCCCCTTGAGAGGATGTGGTATTATGGTGTATGGAGGATTGATTGGTGACGGACGAGTTTTTATGGTGAATTGTAATGAGTGAATGGGGCGTGAATCGGATTAGCTAGGTATAAGATAGTTAGTGAAGACTAGCTTCAACCCCTCCCCTTTTTTCGGCCTTGTGCCATAATTATATTTTTATGCAATAAATATCCATTAATAGTGTTCGCGCCCACATATCAAAGGCCATGCTCACTATGAGCGGGGTTAAGTTTAATCAGTTTAATCAAATAAATAGCAAATTTAAAGCGAATAAGCTTGACAAAACATTACTTTAAAGCATTCCCTTAAGAATTTGTAATATTCTTGCCAAATATGGAGCGAAATAAAGTTTAATCAGTTTAATTAAATAACAGAAGTTTAATCAGTTTAATCAAATCAGTTACAAACTTAAAGCGAATTAACTTGTATTGAAATTAGTTCAAAACATTCCTTGAAGCATAAGTAATATTCGTGCAAAATTTGGAGCGAATCGGTTGGAAACTGCGGAACTTAATAGCAAGAAAACGAATTTTACGCAATTATTCACGGATTTTCGCGATTAACACGAATGACCTTAAAAAATAATTAATCAAAATAATTGTTATGTCTTAAGTAATAATCGTGTCAAATTTGAAGAAAATTGCTTAAAATATCAGAGTTATGGGCAAAAACTGCTTTCCTAAACAGTTTTTTGCGGTTTTCTTCATAAGCAGGTGGTGGGGGAATAAAGTTGGTCTTGGCCATCCTTCGAGCATAAGCTATTAGTGTGTCAAGAGAGAATGAGCTCGATTGAAAAATGTGGAAATGTATAACGAACATACACACACAGACAGACAGACATCTTCTGTTTTGTATATAGAGATGAAGAGAGAAAATGTTATGAAGAATGAAGAAAATTGTTTTAGAAAGCATGAAATCTTTATAAAGAATGAAGAGATGAAACATTGTAAAGAATGATGAGAGACATTATAAAGAATGATGTAAGAAAACTTTATAAATAATTAACAGAGAAAACATAAAGAATAAAGAAAGAAAACTTTATAAAGAATAAAGAAAGAAAACTTTATGAACAATGAAAAAAGAAATCTATAAAAAGAATGAAAAAAGAAAACTTAAAGAAAGAAAAGAGGCAAAGAATGAAGAGTGAAAACTTTTTAAATAGCGAAGAAAACTTTTTAAATAGCGAAGAAAACTTTTTAAAGAATGTAGAGTGAAAACGTCATACAGAATGAAGAGAAAAAAAGATTTTAAAGCATAAAAAGAGACAACTTTATAAAGAATGAAGATAACTTTTTAAAAAATGATGCGAGAAAACTTTTCAAAGAATCAAGAAAAAACTTTTTAAAAAATGAAGAAAGCAAACGTTATAACAATAAAATCAAAATACAAACTTTATTTTCTGGGCAAATCTGTTCTAATTTTAAACATTAAGCTGATTCCCAAAGAACAAATATTGTCGACATATCAATTGTTATCAACACCTGCGTACTTTGTGTTTTATTATCTACTAGTGTAGCCGTGACGTCAAAATTGACGGTAATTGTTAAAAAATTTTAATAGATACACTGAAACAAATATCTTGAAAGAATGCATTGAGATTCAATAAAGTGGAGGTAAAGATTTCACAACTAAAATAGAATCCAATGAACTGTTTAATTAATCTTTTTTCCTTTATATTTTTTAAACGTTCATTGATTGCGCCTGGTATTATATAAATCGCATTTTTTTCAATTTCATTTCATGTCAAAAATTGTTTATATATAAATTATTTATAAATTATATATAAATTTATATATAAATTATTATAAATTGGTAATATCCAGCCAAACAAAACGATTAGCAATAGAACAAAAACAAACGGCAACTACAAAACCTATTTCAAGATCAAGTTGAAAGAAGACGGTCACTTAATAGACGGTATCTGAGTACCTCACATGAAAGGCTTGAACAAATAAGACTGCAATCTAAGAAACATAGGTCTAAAAGAACTGATTAATTGAACGGTTCACTTTGCTCGGAAGCTAATTTTGTCTAAATGCACATAAATATTTTATTTGTATAGATTATTAAAACAACTAAGGGAAGTAATCACTCAAAAATTTACTAACTTGATTTACCTCCGTTTTGATAATTATATGGTTGGATTGTGCTGGCTGAGTGTATTTTCACTCTTGCTGTTTCAAATAAGAGGTTTTGTAAGCTGAGTAAAAATTCCGGAAAACGTGTACTTGTGTATAATATAAGGCCCCGTTTTTATTTTAAATGTGTTCAAAACTTTTAGTTTTATCCTCAATAAAATACAGTACTGTATCACCAAATTCAAGAATCAACACTTTAATCCACGAGTATATAGAACTTGGAGCTTTAAAACATAATTTTCTTTCTGCTGAGACGAAACTATTACTGTTGCTTGCCACGCTTGAGATCAATCCCAACTCTTCTCTTCTCTTACTGCTACTGCTGTCGTTGAAGTCTTGCTGTCATTTCTCTTTCTTTTTTTATTAATGTTTCTTCCAGTATTAAATGCTATTTTATTTATGTTGGGTTTTAATTAGGATGGCTGTAGTGCACAGGTTTACATGTCCGTTTCGAAAGTGTTTCTCACATAATAACCCTAGCACATATATCGGATACACAAACACAACTCTCTCACGTAGACTCACATATCACCTTAATGACACCAGCGCCATAAAAAAAATCACCTTGTAACAATACATTGCACCACTAGTAACACATTCAAATCATCCGAAATGAGAAAAAACTTAATTAACAACACCAAAATACTCTATAAAAACAAATGCAAAAAACGATTAAAAACCCTTGAAGCCATCCTAATTAAAAACCTAAAACCCAACATAAGTAAAATAGCATTGAATACTGACAGAAACATCTTAACCATATATAATAACTAATCCTCCAAATAATAAACACCAACCCCCACTCTTTATTAATAATGGACTAATCCAACCACATTTTCTAAATACACAAAATATTATCTATAAAACTGAAATAATAAGCAACCTATTACAAATCAAAACATACAGCAATGATGAGGGTTAACAATAACTGAAAGTGCTCGGCAAAACACCATGGATTAGGGTCTTTTTTTTCAACAACTTAGAACCAAATATTAAAAAAAAAACTTGCAAGAAAGCAAGAAAAAACAGAAAATGATTATTAAACGGAAAAGTTCTGTTGTCTTTAATAACACATGCCTTAATAATGACATGCTACCGGTATATATATATATATATATATATATATATATATATATATATATATAGTTAGTTTATGAAAAATAGGTAATCC
Source organism: Acanthosepion pharaonis (assembly GCA_903632075.3). Taxonomy (NCBI): domain Eukaryota; kingdom Metazoa; phylum Mollusca; class Cephalopoda; order Sepiida; family Sepiidae; genus Acanthosepion; species Acanthosepion pharaonis. The sequence continues at coordinate 2,338,915 of CAHIKZ030000685.1, read as the reverse complement.
GTATGGGTAAACCGAAGGAGGATAAAATCCAGAGAGCTCAATGTAAATCCAGAGCAAATAATTTAAATAAAAACAGACCACTTTCAGGGTCCATGTAATAAATTATTTCACCACAGCCCTTTTAAAAGGACTGTGGATCATCATATGGAAGAAAAGTTTGATTATCTGCAGTCCTTTTAAAAAGGGCTGTGGGGAAATAATTTATTACATGGAACCTTAAAGTGGTCTGTTTTTTTTTATATATATATATATATATATATATATATATATATATATATAAGATAATGCTAGGAGACTTTACTCGTTTTGGAGGGTTTTTTTTTTTGAACTTTAAGCTTGAACTCTGGACAATTGTTTTAGCCTTAGTTTGATGTTCTTGGTTCTTTTTTTTTTTCCTCATTTTTCCTTGGGTAACGATTTGTTCTACTACAAGTCGAACTATCCAAGTTTTTTCCAAGCGAGTACCACCATTTATATATATATATATATATATATATATATATATATATATATATATATATATATATATATTCAGTTGCATAGATAGTATAGATAGTAGTTTGTAACCCCGGTTTTCATGCTTTTGTGATCATCAGACAAACTGGTTTATTCTTTTCAAAAGTGAATCTATTCATGCTTATTTGTGTTTGATTATTTGTGTGTGATGCAGGCGCGGTGGATGTTCTGTGTTTGTTTGGAATGGCACTTTCACATACATACATGCATTTTAGTTCGTACGAAACACACCCATATGAATAATTTGTAGTTAGACGCAGTTGCACGTCACGCGTTCGAGCACACATATATACGTAATTGTCATTCTATTTCGGTGTCAAGATTCCGCTCGCACATCCACACATATATGCAGACGCGTACCCACACTCATTGATCCTGGGTCCATTATCAACACGTTGTTTAACTTGGGTTCTGTTTGTGGACATGATGATGGTGATGTTTGTATTTTTAGCAACGATAACTGTTGGTGTTTTATGGACGATTGTGATTATGTTAATGGCAATAATACATTAGATGTTGGACTTTTAATTAATAATTTTTTCCTACAGCCTGGGTTCTTCAATGACTTGTCCCAATTGTTGAAGGCTATCAATTATCAATTCTTTTTTTTTTCGTATAGTTCTTTCTACCTCGTCGCCATTGTTGAAACTTGACTAATGCATGGAATAATAATGCAACACAAAATGTACTTAGAACAAAATGTATTGAAACAAGAAAGTGTACACAATATTTACATATAGTCTTTTATATATTCCTGGTAAGACCGTTCCTGGAGAATGTGTTGACTGAGTCGCAGTCGGGCAGAGTCTCTGGTTGAATCTCTTGATTCCTCCCTCTCTCTCTTCCCGGTACCAACCATATTTATATGGTCGGTACTCCACTATGCAAATTAGGTGGATCCTACCACAACACCCCCTCCCAAGCCTTGGAATCCCTTTTGGATTTCAAACTGGCTTCCTATATGGGTTGATGATTATGGCTATTTCTTTGTAGATCCATTTGCATACTTCATATGCATATGTCCATCCGCTTAATTTAAATATTTTTTCCGTTTTGGATTCACGTCCATGGGTCCGTGAACTTTCGTTTCCTACCGGATCTTCTCGGTTCAGGAGTATTCTGCGGAGGTTCTACTTAAAACATATCATACATTACCTCAATGGGATCTTCCTCCTCATCCGGTATACTCTCTTCATGCTCTATAACGTAACATTTTTAAGTTGATTCTGGTGCCTTTTATGAGTATTCTTCGGCCCTTTAATTATGTAAATCAGGTCACCGATTCTCTTGTCCACTATGCTTCGCTCCCAGAACTCAACGTTGTTTTTGTAGCACTTGAAAAACACCTTCTCTCCGGAGGTGTATCTTTTCTCGCTGTATACATAGTATTCTTTACTCTATTTTTCCTGGCAAAAAGTTTGTCAAACACTGACTTAACTTTCCTAGCGAACATTAGTTCAGCTGGTGCCATGTTTGAGTGTGTTCTCTGGTTTGGCGGGATTCTGTATACTTGTAGGAATTGCTGAAGCGCCTTTTCCGTTGGAACTCCTGAGGATTTCTTCAGAGCGCGCTTTAAAGTATCGACAAATCTTTCTGCGAGTCCATTGGACCCCGGATGATACGGCGGCGTCGTTATGTGGTTAATTTGATATAACTCACAAAATTCTTTAAATTCTTCAGAAGTGAATTGTGTACCATTGTCACTCACAATACACTCTGGCACACCGAACCGTGCAAATAGTTCATGCAAGAAAGTTGCTGTGGTATTGGACGTAGGCTTTTTGCAGCGTAGTACTTCCGGCCATTTTGTAAAACTATCTACCACTATTAAGTAGTAATAATCTTCTACTGGACCAGCGAAATCAATGTGTAATCTTGTCCACGGATGATCCGTCTTGGGACATGGTTTGTGTACTATAGGTGGTGCCTTAGCTGCTAACGCACACCCTTTACATCGATGAACCATGTTTGCGATATCCTCATCCATTCCTTTCCAATATACAAAGCTTCGCATTAAGCTTTTGTTCTATTAACCCCGGGTGACCCATATGAAAGTCCCGTAGTATTCTTTTCTGCAACTTTTTTTTGGTACTACTACTCTCTCACCATATAATAAAACTCCTTCACCTATTGAATAAATCTCCTGCACTTTTTGGTTATTTGCTACCATTTTGCTTTTTATTTCTAAAATGAAATCATCGCTTTCAGCTTCTTTTTTAATTTCCCTTAGTGTAACCGGTAGCTCTCTTACAATGTTGTTTACCATGATTTTCACCTCATAATCTGCTCTGATATTTGCAATAAGTGATTCTTCGAATCTTTCTTCTTGACTCAGTACGAGTCTTGATAAACTATCCGCATGAATTATATTTTTGGATGATAGGTGCTTTATGTGAAAATCATAATTGAGAAGAATGGTTCCCCATCTCAACAGACGATTTACCGTATAAACGGGTAACCCTTTCTTTGAACCAAAAATAGTGATCAGTGGTTTATGATCCGTTTCAAGCATAAAATGTCTGCCGTGGATGTATCTGTGAAATTTTGTTATGGCAAAAATGATACCCAACGCCTCTTTTTCGATTTGTGAGTAACTTCTTTCTCCTGGGAGTAAAGTTCTCGAAGCATGTGCAATTGGTTTTCTAGAACCATCTGGCATTATGTGTTGAATACACGCTCCTATCCCGTATGAACTGTCGTCACTTGCCACTACAATATCCAGTTTTGGATTGTAATGGGTTAAAAAGAGGTCGGACGTAAGCATTCTCTTTATTTCATCAAAGGCTTTCTGACATTCTACCGTCCATTCCCATGCCTGTCTTTTTTTTTTTAAGTTCATTCAACGGAGCTCTTAGATTGTACATTCCTTTAATGAACGCTTGATAATAATTTGCGAGCCCCAGAAAACTCTGTAGCATCGCCACATTAGTGGGCGTTGGCATGTCTCTAATCGCAATGGACCTTTCCGGATCTGGAAATCTGCCCTTTTTGTTGATTATGTGACCTAAATACTTAATTTCCTCCTAACCAAATTCGCACTTTGACTCTTTGACTTTAAAACCAAAGTCCTGAATCTTTTTAAATACTTGATTGAGATGCTCTCGATGTTCGTCGATGGTTTCGCTCCTTACTATGATGTCGTCTAAGTAGGCGCACGCAAAGTCTAAATCATTCAACATGACGTCCATAGCTTGTTGAAAAATGGCTGGTGCCACTTTAATACCAAAAGGAAGCCTGTTGTACTTGAATAACCCTCTATGCTTGTTTATACCTAGTAACTTCGAACATTCCTCTTCGACGGGAATTTGAAGATAGGCATCTGATAAGTCGATTTTTGAAAATATAACTCCACCATTTAGCTTGTTAAAATCTCCTCCGGACTCGGTAACGGGTAATGGTAGTCCTTAATTACCGAGTTCAACCCTGTCGAAAAATCAACGCAGACTCTGACTTGGTTTGATTTCTTTTTTTATGCACACAATCGGCGCAGCCCATGAATTAGATTCTACTTTCGAAATAATTCCCATTTTTTTCCAACCTATCAAGTTCTTCGTTAATTTTCTCTACACTTGCGAAAGGCACGTTACGTTTCTTTTTAAAAATTGGCATAGTATTTTCCTTTAATTCAAATTTAGCTTCAAACTTGTTACATCTTCCAAGACCAGGTGTGAAGGTTTCCGGAAACTTTTTCTTTAATTCATCTTTAATGTTCTGTCTTGTTTGCGTATTACTTTCTACTTTTCTGCAGAATGAGTTTAACGGTTTATCCGACAATTCGAATGTTTCAATAAAATCTGTACCCATCAAGTTTTCTCCATTTTTCAGAATGAAAACTTTTATTTTTTAACTATCCTGTTCAATTTCATGGGAAGTACAACCTCGCCTTCGAAGTTAATTTCCTTTCCAGTTAACGTTCGAGCGCATTTCGTTGACTTCATTATTGTAGGCCTTTTAAAATTTTCCATGTTTTATAGTTCATTATTGTTAAATCTGAACCCGAATCGAGTCGAAATTTGATATTCTTTTTTAAATATTTCAGTCGTCACATATTTCCTCAAATCTCTATCTGATTTTATATTTGAATTTGTTTGTCTAATTCGGCTATTGACTTTTTCGTTTTACAACACGATCCTTTGTGTCCATTCTTGTGGCACACGAAACATTTCCTATTTCTATATGGGCAATTTACCTCCCAGTGTCTTTCGTTGCAACGTCTACAATTATATGGTGGAACCTTTTTTTTCTCCTCGTTCTTTTCATTTAATTTTTCTTGTCTATTTTTAAAATACGCCGAATTTTTACTCCAATTTTTTGCTGATGGGTAATTTGACTGTTTTTTAATTTTTTTAATATAAGCAATGCCAGCTTCTTCGATTTTTTTAGACTCTTTCTTTAAACTTACGGCCCGCTGACACTCTTCTGCTAACTTTTGTAGGGTAAGGTTTTGTTCAGATTCGAGTTTAGCCAAAACTCTACGTCTTATTTCGGCACTCTTACTGGATACCAGTCCTTGAGCAAAAATTAAACACTTGAATTCTTCAACCGTAATCTCTGCCAATCTGAAATCGTCACAATGTCTATTCACTATAAATGCATATGTTAAGTAATCCTGATCGTCGGATTTAGCGACATTCATGCATAACCATCGCTTATGCCAAAGCGACATATTTGCTCCAAACAACTCCTTTAGCAATTTCACTGTTTCCGAGAATTCCAATTCATTCGTCCTTCTCGGTAGAATAAAATCTACAAATTTGCTATGTTCTGCTGTACCTAGCTTTCTTAGTAATAGACTGACTTTTCTTGAATTCGACCAGTTTTCACAGTCTGTGTAGAAAATATCTTCATATAGTTTAAAGTACACTTCAAACGTTTTTTCTTCGTCTGGCCCATAGTTAAAAGTTTCCAGCGAATTAAATATGATGTTATTAGAATATGAAGAATTTCATTCGTTTGCTTGATTGTTGTTTAATTTCTCCAGTGTTAACTTTGGAATTTCTAAAACCTTGATCTGCATTTCTTCCTGTTTTCCCAGTCTTTCCTCTTGCTTTTCTTGATATTTTTGCTGTCCTTCCTCTTGCTTTTCTTGATATTTTTGCTGTGCTATCAGTTGTTCCCTTATTAATAAGGCAAACTGTTCACTTTGACGTTGCTGACTCAACTGCTGGGATTTGAATAATTCAGATATGACTTTGGACAATTCATCCATCTTTTGCTGATAGTGTTCATGCAACGAAGAATATACTTTTAATTTGTCTATCCACGGATATAATATAATCTGACCAGAAAAATCGAAACAACTTACGACTTTTTTATTTTATGTCTTGCTTTATAAAATATTGTTGAGCAACCAAAAAAAAATATTTTTTTTTTTAAAGTTCGTTACCTTTCAAAGTCGACACGATGTATTTGTGCGCCTTTTAAATCCATGCATGGTCTTGTAGTCGGCTCGTTTTTTTTTTTTTTTTTTAATCACCGTTATTCGTTTACGACACCTTTCAAATTTTTCTGAGTGAACGTTCCTTTATGCTTAGTCGTCCTTTAACTGGTTCTAAATATCCAGAAATTCAGAATCCTTCGCCGTTCCATTAGATGTTGGACTTTTAATTAATAATTTTTCCCTTCAGCCTGGGTTCTTCAATGACTTGTCCCAATTGTTGAAGGCTATCAATTATCAATTCTTTTTTTTTTTTCGTATAGTTCTTTCTACCTCGTCGCCATTGGAATAATAATGCAACACAAAATGTACTTAGAACAAAATGTATTGAAAAAAGAAAGTGTACACAATATTTACATATAGTCTTTTGTATATTCCTGGTAAGACCGTTCTTGGAGAATGTGTTGACTGAGTCGCAGTCGGGCAGAGTCTCTGGTTGAATCTCTTGATTCCTTCCTCTCTTCCCGGTACCAACCATATTTATATGGTCGGTACTCCACTATGCAAATTAGGTGGATCCTACCACAACATTAGCCAAAATAATGACAATAAAAGCAGTATAAAAACAATAATGACAATAATATATAAGTGAACATTGAAGTCACCACTCAGAAGCCACAGACTGTTTCATGCTAGATGCAATCATCAGGCCACATGTGTTTTTTTTTTGTTTTTGTTTTTTTCACGACTATTTATATATACGGGACAGTTGTGCATTGTGGGTTGTCCATTCTAACGGCGATTTTGGCGGGAGTGGTTTATTTATTTGGGTTATTTTATTTTACTTGTTTTTTTATTTATTTTTATTTTATATATTTTTATTTATTCTTTTCGGATTTCAATATTTTAGTAACGTAGTAAAAATTTGCGGTGGAGTTCTAATCATTTATTTAGTAGTTTGTTTTGGTCTGGGAAGGTAATTAAAGCTATTTTTTCATCCAATTTTTGAATTGACTGTTGTAGTCTGTTCTAATGGTTATTTTGGCGGAAGTGGTTGGTTAATTTGATTATTATTTACGTTATTTATTTATTTGGATTGATTATTTTTACTTGTTTTTGCTAATATATATATAAGGGTGTAAAAAGTTCTCGAACCTGACTAAGAAAACATTCCAAAGAAGATAGTTTCAGATCATTGAGTGAAATTTTGAGAAGTGGACTGGATCGTACAGAGACATTAGCAGCACCCCCTGGTATAAAATATATTTTGGTATCTGTCTATATTTCTGAGATGAGGTACACTATTTACATTATTTGGACTATTGTCCTCATCTTTGTTGCCATGTTTATCACCCTTCAGTATCTGTCTATATTTCTGAGATGAGGTATTATGTACACTATTTACATTATTCGGACTATTGTCCTCATCTTTGTCGCCATATTTATTACAACATTTCGGCCTTCTTCAGGTGGTTGGAATGTCAAACTGAACCCTTTATTTCGCTCACTAGGGTAGACTGTTCTAGTTCCACGTGCCATGTTTAATGGATGTCAGTTATCAGATCTCCTGTTAATACCCCTGTCCAAGTTCTCCACTGCCTTAACCGGGTATTGAACTCACACTCTTTGGGTCCTGTCACTGGATCTAACCAACGCCTTTATCCACTGTGCCATGTGTCCTTGATAACTGACATCCATTAAAAACATGGCACGTGGAACTTGAACAGTCTACCCCAGTGAGCGAAATAAAGGGTTCAGTTCGACATTCCAACCACCTGAAGAAGGCCGGAGCCTACAACGGCCGAAGTTGTAATATATATGGTGACAGAGATGAGGACAATAGTCCGAATAATACAAATAGTGAAATTATATTCTATATATAAGATTTGCCTGTTTTCGGTACGGAATTTAGTCTCGTTGATTTAATCTGCAGTGCTTCAACAAATTATTCTACATCTACTTGTGAGTAACACAATGACGACCAGAAGTCAAATGATGAAAGTAATTTTCTCATTCGTATGGGATTGAAACGACATTTTACGCCAGCACCCTAAACTTGTCGTAAAACTCTAGTCATTAATTTCTGGACCAATCAGAGATGGCTGGACCTGCTGTGAATAGGCTCTTCTTTGCGCCTATATTTCCCCAATAAATAGAACCCATCAGCTTTGCATTATCAATAATGGTGACAAGGTCAATAGGGTAATATTTTTTTCTATACTGTTTCCATTACTCACCACAATGCTACTTAATAGCGACTTAATCAATTCGAAGTTGTCATCCATTCAACTCTTCAGATATGTTACAGAAATTCAGCATTCAACAATCATCTCACTTGAATTTAAAAAGCAACCAAAGAAATAAATTCAAGAAATAATCAATCCCCAACAGTAGCGGTCAGAGTGTTAGCTTGACCGATGGAGTAGGCCCCTTATATCAAATAAAAAAATATCAAATAAAAATGCAATAAAGAAACAAACGCAGACAACTGCTTTAGAACATTATAAAGTCATCTGCACACTGTCATTTTCTGGCATATTACGTTAAAACACCGTCCGATCATCGAAGTTAAGCAACGTTAAATCGAAATGGGTGACTGTTGCGACTGAAAAAGAAAATGAGCGGCTTGTAAAAAAATCGTTTAACATTTTATATTCTCCGCCTTAAGTGTCCGAGTTTTCAGATGCAAATCCTTTTGAATAGATAGAAAATAGATGAGAGGATTGTTTTCATCCCATTTTATTCGGATGAATACTTCTTGCCTAAATACACCTTATATATATTAACTGATTTAAAATACGGTTTCTTCGCTACACAGGAATTACCATGTTTCAAAAACCGATGCTAAAAACTTCAAATAATTAAAAGCATTGGTTCAGTTTCGGCTTCAAGCGAATTTTGGAATGCTTTTAATTTAATTATATAATTAAATTTTAATTTTTTAGCTTCGGTTTTTGAAACATGGTAATTCCTGTTTAGCGAAGAAACCATATTTTAAATCAGTTAATTTATAATATTTATGCTCTGTAAATTTACATTGAGCATTGTTTTGTAAAAAATAAAAAATCAATAAGAACACCGGATTATATATCTTACTGTTCTTTCTTTTTATTATAATATATATATATATGTGTGTGTGTGTGTGTGTGTGTGTGTGTGTGTGTGTGTGTGTGTGTGTGTGTGTGTTCTATTTTCATTGTTCGAACTGTTGTCCTCATCTTTATTGCCATATTCACGACGTTTCGGCCATTGTACGCTCCGGCGTTCCCCAGGTGATTTTTCTTGGAATTTCGATCCAGACCCTTCATTAAGCAAGAGGTGCTATAAACTTGGATGTACGAGTTGGGTAATGGATAAAGGCTCGAAATGAGAAATCAGAGAGTTGAGTTCGAATTCCAGTCGGGTTTATTATATTCACTTACGTATAAATAGCCCTGGGAAAGGTATGAATCAACCGCTTCTCTTTTCAGCTATGGGTTAAATAGTAAGACGTTTATCAGAAAATAATTATCTCCAAAAAAATTCTTACAATCCAAAAATGTGCTTCGGCTTTAAATAACCTCGAAAAGGTTGATAAGCAGTAAAAAAAAACAAATTAATCTATCAGTTACTCAAGTCCAATGTGAGATGACATTCTCAACGCCAAAGTTCATAAAGACAAGGTTAAGGAATTCGCTGTCTGTGAAGAATTTGGAACCATACATGTTGCTATCCATTGAAAACGAATTTGTAGATGAATTGGAACAAAAACTTCAATTCCCGTCATCCATACAGTGTAAGGAAAGGGATCGTCCGCTGCTTACAACATCGAACAAAAGTCATAATTGTCGACACAGAAACATACGAACAAGAAATGATCATATATAAGCAGTACCCTACAACGTAACAAATACCCTGGGTACATGGCAGCAGTCCCAACAAACTGAGATAGAAGGGTACAAGAGGATAACAGCACTCAAAAAACAGCTTCAGTCTGTCTACCCTATGTGAAGGGATTATTGGAGAAAATACAAAAGATCTGTGGTCCATATAACATCAGGACAACATTCAAAAGTGGTTCAACACTTCGCAGATAATTCTTCCGAATAAACCCCCCTCTTATAGAGGAGAACAAGACTAAGAACTGCGTGTACGCCATCCTGTGCAGCTGTGATGAGAAATATAAAAGGAGAAACAGGCCACCCACTTAATGTAAGACTGCAAGAACATCGTAAAGCGGTAACACAAGGGGAAATAGAAAATTCAGGCATAGATGACCACATATGGAGGGAGAAGGGAGATTACAACCTCCTGTGGAATGAGGTTGAAATAACAGACAGAGAGCATCACTGGAAAATATGAAAACTTAAGGAATCAGCGCATATGCCATGCCTCAAAATCTCCTGAGCCGACCAAGCACAGAAATAAATACAATATGGGAATCAGTAATAAGTGCTAGAGAAAAACAAGGAATAACAACAAAAACTGTTATATAAGCTCTGGTAAAATATGAAATAATAATAACACAAGAAATTGCAATATGAGCATTGGTAAAAAATGGTGGCTGAGACAATAGGTTCATGCACAGATGTCTTCAAGGACACATGGCCCAGTGGGTAAAGACGTTGCTCAGATCCGTTGTGAGTTCGATATCAGGCCACAGCAGTGGTGAACCAAAACTTGGAGAGTTGAGTTAAAGGAAAGTAAGAGGCATGACACGTGGAACTAGAACAATCTACCCCGGTGAATGAAGTAAAGGGTCCGGTTCGAAATTCCAGTCACCTGACGAAGGCCGAAACGAACAGTGAATACGGCAATGAGTACAACAGTTCGAATAATGTAAATAATGCAAGTAACAAACGATTGCTCTTAATATAGTGAACTTTGGGCAATTCTCTGTGCTTTTGAACTTACTTTTTATCAGCGTCACCCAATGCAAGGCAATAAAGCCACTAAGACACAAGTGGTTACAGGGTGTGAAAGAATTAGGAAGACAAACATTAATAATGGAACAGGAAAGTGTAATTGGGAGGATTATCTGTTAATGCGTAAATTGTGCAGTAAACTATTTCAATTATCAACCAATTGCATAAAATAAATTAAAAACTAAATTAAAACATTCTGTATTGACATTTAGTATCTACTGCCACTAATATATACAGTAGTACATTACATTGAATTACTAAGAAATACACATTTTCCCACAAAATTTACCCTTTTTCCATATGTGTTCTTTTGAAGGAGGGGTAATGGATAGCGGCTCGGTTTGAGGAATCGAAGAGCCGAGTTCGAATTCCAGTCGAATCAATTACATTCACTTACGTGCTAATACCTTTGAGAAAGGTATGAATCCTCACATTCTCCCCCCAGCTATGGGAAAATAGTAGGACAGACCAGGGCAACCTACTGTGGGGAAAAATCTGCCTCGTCAGTGATGTGCCATGCGTGATACACGCTTAGGCGATCATTTATCTTTCGATACATGATTAAGATACATGATCGACTAAGCGTGTGTCACGCATGGTACATTACTGAATAACTTCTTTTGAAAAAAAAATAATTTGTTATAAAATGATAGCACTATAGTTGGTTGTGCGCCCCATTTGGTCTCCTGGCAACCAATATTTTTAGAATCAGTCCACTACTAATCCTCAAACTCAACTCTTATCATTTACCCACAAAGTATAGAAGGGGATCTGAATTTTCAATTTTCTAATTAGAACTCTAATATTTTGTAATATTTTTGCCAGGGTACAAAATGTCATTAAGGTGATGAAATATCTAAAAAAATATTTATTATTTTCTATAAATATATCCATGGTAATTGTTCGGATGAGCTCTTCGCTATGGGACCTAGACGTTTTTTAATTTAAGCGCAGTACTCGACAGGCGGCGAGATCTCATCAATTTAGAGTTGAGCTGGCTTGATGTAACCGTAAATTCTATGCTAACAGTTTATTTTCTCACACCCAGTAACCCTTTATGTCTTAGTGACTTTACTGCTTTACTCGTAGAACTCCTTTCCGGCTCCATGCTTCCCAGCCAACTTTAATCTGCAAAATTTTAAATGCAATGTCAATCGCTATCTACTGTCCTCCTGGTTACTCTTTCCTCTTCCCGCTCATTATTAATGTTTCTGTTCCTAATTCTTCCACACCCTGTAACCCCTTGTGCCTTAGTGGCTTTATTGCCTTACTTGTGGAACTCCCTGCCGGCTCCATGCTTCCCAGCCAACTTTAATCTGCAAAAATTTAAATGCAATATCAATCGCTATCTACTGTCTCTGATTACTCTTTCCTCTTCCCGCTCATTATTAATGTTTCTGTTCCTAATTCTTCCACACCCTGTAACCCCTTGTGCCTTAGTGGCTTTATTGTCTTACTTGCGGAACTTCCTTCCGGCTCCATGCTCCCCAGCCAACTTTAATCTGCAAAAATTTGAATGCAATGTCAATCGCTATCTAGTGTCTTCCTGATTATTCTTTCCTTTTCCCGCTCATTATTAATATCTCTCTTCCTAATTCTTTCACGCCCTCCAAACATTATCTTGGTGATTTTACTGCCGACTTACAAGAATGTATACATTTTCCCTGAAGAGGTTTGGAACAGATTTACCCGAATTAATAACATATGAACAGAAACTATTTACTTTTAATATTACACTATATTAATATGCATGGACGGCGTAACTGTTGTCGGCGAAAATGAATTAGGCGGGAATTTGAACTCAGCTTGCTGATTTCAAATTCATTTTCCCACTAATTCACTTTTCTTCCAGCTATAGGTTAAATAAGTTAGCCTTGGATGGCGTCCAGTCTAGTAGTAGGGCTACTCTGATTTCAAGGGTTTAAGAAAGCAACGGGAAACTACTCCACTATCTTTCCGAATAAGTCATAGCAATTCGTAGATAATAAAGAAACGGCATCTGTGAAGAGACGGGCTAGTCGTACGCGGCTGACGACTGAGCGTGGTGTCAGCGGTGGGCTTCGTGCGCAAGACGACAGTTTTAAGGCGTCGGTGGACGATTACCGGACTCGTATACATGCTAGCGGTACTAATAGTCTATGATAATTGGATAAACATTAGCCACTCAGATAGCACAACTTAGCTTACAAAACCCGAAAGATATTGTTTAGGCAAAGTTTTTAGATACAACAGTGAGGATCTTATATTTCACTAGCAGCCATAACCAGCTGGTCGATCAGAAAAAGCGTTCAATTCGAATAGAGCAAAAACAGCATCATGCTTAGATGTAACAGAGTCAATCTTCTTCAATTACTTTAAAGTACTTTCATTAAAAAGACATTTTGAATTAATGCAGTTACTCATATAACAGAAGTAGTCAGTATTTATTCAATCGAAGTTAGCTGAGGACATGAAGTGGGAAAACAGGCAACATGAAGACCCACTTCAGACCACAATTATTGGGGAGTTTTTGAAATTCAATTTGTCAGTGTGTTACCAGGGATGTAAAAGAGGATACATTTATAAAGCAATTGTAAAGTTTGATAAAAATTGGTTGAAAGATCAACGAAAAATAAGAAAGAAACCAAAATCACCATTTTTATGCTATTTACGCGGGTTTTCACTATATGGATGAACTCACTTATCAAGTTAAATATCTGTTAAAAAGTCAACTTATTATGGCTACAATTGAGTGAAGTTTATGTTAGATTGCTTGAAAATTGAGGTAGTTTTTAGTATAAAATTTCTCTTGAAATCGATTTGTGTTGAAATCGATTTTTGGTTTTTCGCGGTTTTTCGCTAAACGCCGTGGAGTATAAATAAAACTGAGGTATCGTTGAGCCCGTCATGATGTAAGTAACCTACATACCGGGTTTGAACGAAATCGGAGGAAAAAAGTTGAATTTATCGATTTTTGATCGATTATTGATTTTTTTAAATTATCGATTTTTTACACTAAGAACCTATCTCTTGCATTGTACAATGTATGTGTCAAGTTTGGTCAAAATCGGTTGGATGGATCTCGGGTGAAAAGATATCACACAGACAGACACACAGACACAAAGACATCTTCTGTTTTATGTAGAGAGATTTAAATACGCTACCTCAGATCTAGCTTAAATCGGACATGACTACTGAAAAATAAGCCTTTTATCGTATCTTAATCGTCTTTCTATATTACGTGACTGCTGGTTTCATAAGTACACAAATGATGTGATCTCCAGATAATATCTAACGTATTCTCAATCTTTCTGTATGCCTGCGAATCTTTCACATTAACAGCAGAATTACAGCAAGCAATCTTAGCATTAGAAATTAGATACTACAGAGCCATTCTAGGCATCGCCTACGTAGATCCCCCTCAGATAACATCAGACAGGTCAAATAGGAGACCTCATGACCACCGCAAAGAAAAGGGAGTTCAAATGATATGTACATGAATCAACAATCTGTCCACTGCCATCCAAGGTTCTTCTTCTATGCGCCGTGTCCCTTCAGAACGTGTGTGACCATGGCTCTCCACAATTTCCTGTCTCTTGTAGAAATTAGTAGATTTTCTTATTTCGCTATCTTTATTCTGCCAACCATTAACATAACTATTTAGGAAGATTATTCTCTGTTATCTTCGATCCATCTTGTCCACAATGCGTCCTGTGTGTGTGTCAAATTTTGTAAGCCCTTTTTCGTTATTAGGTACCCTAGAAATTTCAGCTGCAAAAGAACAGACGGACAGAGCGGACTGGAAGATCGTTCACAGAGAATCAGACATTGGCATGCAACCGAGCCGTATGGAGGAAGATCGTCAGGTACTCATCTGCGCAACGATCCTACGACCACATTCGGCCATCGGACTGATGCTGATGCTGCTGCTGTTGCTGCTGCTGCTGCTGCTGATGATGATGATGATGATGATGATGATTACGGGTACAGATTTTACAAGGAAGCTGGTTACGATGCGTTAGTAGAGACGTATAACAGAAGCCTATTTACTATGCTGATAAATGTATAAAAATCCAGCTTTTTAAAGAGGTACTTTAGAAGGCAACTAAATTTGTGAATGTGTGCATCTTTGTTTGTGCATCTGTGTTTGTGCACTAACGTTTCATCTTCTCGCTCTCATGCACAGGTGGGCTATGTTTGATCTGTCTAACCGCCATTAATACTGAATGCAAGCTGGCTCATTCGAGGGTGAGGTGGGGTCGATGATATGTTGTTGGTGTACAATCTAATTGCTAGCTGAGATTACAAGTTATTCCGGGTGCTGTCTGGAGTGGAACAATCGTGAAACGACGCACATTGAAAAACACCTGACACCGAAATGGTTAAACAAGGCATTAAAATTAAACAAGTGAATTTTAAATGAAACTGTACATGAAGATTGTTTATATATAAACAATTCATATACAACAATTTATTTGGATGATTTCTACATCGTGTGGTGTGCTTAATAAAACCGTTGAAGATGGGAAGGTCCGCATATACACATTGAGGTGTGTTTCATAAAACCCTTGAAAGCAAGGTAAACGTTCACATACACACATTGAGGTGTGTTTAATAAAACCGTTGAAAAGAGGTGAAATTTCACATACATACATTGAGGTGTGTTTAATAAAACCCTTGCGAAGAAGGGGAACATTCACATACACTCATTGATGTGGGTTTAATAAAGCCCTTGAAAACAAGGGAAACGTTCATATAAACACATTCAGACATGTTTGATAAAAACCTTGATTTTGGACATTTGTCCTCTGATATTGAGACGACAACTTCCAGTCGACTCAACAGACTCTAACATCACAGCTAGTCTCCCTGTGCTGTCATATATAACGTTCTATATTTAAAAAAAATAAAGTATACTCATTTACGCCACCTCTCTCTCTCTCTCTCTCTCTCTCTCTCTATATATATATATATATATATATATATATATATATATATATATATATATATATATATATATGTGTGTGTGATAAAATATAATGATAGTGTTGATATATCCCAGGTTGTTGGGATGAACATAAACGAATGAAAATAAAAGACAAATGTATTTTAACGCATAATAAAATATTTTTTATTCGTTTACTACGTGAGAAAAGCAAGGATTACTTTGGATTTAAACCATGAGTTACTCGTACATTTCAGCTTTTCACCATGTTGAATTAAGAAGTGCAGCGGTCCAACTAGCAGATAAGGGACGTAACTCAGTTGTATTTTTAGTTATTGTCCTATATAGGGGGAGGTAAGTAAGCACCTCTTAAGAAAGGTAATCCTGTATTTATGGGCAAATGAGCTCAATATCAGAGATAGAGCGGGTGTACATATAAAAATATAATAAAATAATTAATTAAATAATAAACAAATTAACAAACTAAAACGCACGGATAAACACAAGTAAACGTGATAATAACAGTCAACAACTAATAATAACCTAATCAATAATAATTAATGAGGAAAAGTTAAACAATACTACAAAATATGCACAAATTACCGCATTTGCACCTACAGTTATTTCTACTCAGTAAACGCAAGCAGAATACAACAGACCTTACTACCCATAATGCACCATTGACCAGCATATATAAATAGTCGAGGTAAAATGCAATATATTTTGTCTGAAGATTGCGTTCAAGCATGAAACAGACTGTCGCCATGTTGACTTCACTGTCCACGTTTATATATAAATTACAATACTTACATACACACCACACAGTATATAAAAGTCAACAACATCATATGATTCAACCTACCATACAACAAAAACGCACCCGTAAAGCACTCTCCACAAGATATTCTACAAAAACACTGTAAAAATAGCTACAGTTGTACCAAGAACATGACACAATAAAAAAAGCACAAGAGGAAAACAATCACCACCCCCGCGCACAAATCGAATCCACGTTTAACTGCAGAACAAGGAACGAGTGTCTTTTAAAGGAAAATTGCTTGAAGAACAATGTAATATAACAAGCCACTGTAAAATCAGCAGATAATGAAGAAAAAATATACATAAGAGTAACTGAAGGACCCTGAAAACAAAGAAACTATTGACAAAAAAACATCCTTTACAAATAGTAAATACGATAACAGAACAATGCTTTCTTAATATATCTCGTAAATAAAAAGCAAAAACTATATCACACCAAAAATTATGGAAAATAAGGCAAACGTCATCAGCCTATAAAAATAAATTTAAAAAAATGTAAACTCTGCTTGGAAGAGAAAACAGCTAAAATTACCTTCCCAGACCAACACAAACTACTAAATAAACGATCAGAATTCATTTCAAAATGTAAATACGAAAACAGAAAACGAACAAAAATAAATAAAAACAGATAAATATTTAAATAAATAGTTAACAAGCCATAAATACAAGTAAACGTAATAATAACCAACAGCAATCAATAAAATAATCAATAATAAATAACGAATAAAAAGTTAACAAACAACACTAAAATAGCTACATAACTGCATCCGGATCCAGAATTATTTCTACTCAATAACTTCGAGAATAATTCGAAACATAACCGTTACCGGCTACCAAAATAATCGTTAGAATAATACACTAGGTCTAACCATAATGTACCACTGGTCAGCATATATAAATAGTCAAGCAAAAACACAACGCACATGGCCTGGCAAATGCGTTTAAGCATGAAACAAACTGTCGCCGCTGGGGCTTGATATCAATGTCCATTTTATATAATTACATTTACACTCTCTCCCTGATATTAACTTTCACCCATAAATATATCATACCTTAAAACTATATTTTTATAATATATATATTATGAAATGGACAAAGTCCGACAATAATTTTTTTAAGACATTTTTTTATGTTTATACGTTCTTTTTATAGATTCAAATATTTAAGTAAATGCTCTGTTTTATAATAAACAGTATTAACAACATTTACCGGCCTGAATGTCTGAGAGATTTTCATCGAAAATATGCATCCTTCGACAGGAATCGAACCTGTATCCTATACGGAACCGTCATATAGCCTGACGTGCCTTAACCAATTGGGCCACAGATGAGGGTTAGGTTAACAAGGTCGATTTTACTGTTTTAAAACAGTTTTTAAATGTTGTTAATACTGTTTATTATAAACAGAGCATTTAGTTAAATATATGTATCTATAAAAAGAATGTATAAACATAAAAAATGTCGGATTTTGTCCATTTCATAATGTATGACGCCATTTGTTTACATTTGGATACACATTGAGTAGATATGAATGAATGAGAGAAATCATGGAGAATTGTGTTTACAAACAGTAAAATCGACCTTGCTGACCGAACTCTCCTCCGTGGCCCAATCGGTAAAGGCACGTCTGGCAATATGACGGTGCCGTATAGGATACAGGTTCGAATCCTCTTTATTTCTCGGACATTCAGGCCGGTAAATGTTAA
Source organism: Acanthosepion pharaonis (assembly GCA_903632075.3). Lineage (NCBI taxonomy): Eukaryota > Metazoa > Mollusca > Cephalopoda > Sepiida > Sepiidae > Acanthosepion > Acanthosepion pharaonis. Next base: position 2,320,670 of record CAHIKZ030000685.1, on the reverse strand, counting down.
TACTGTTTATTATAAACAGAGAATTTACTTAAATAAACATAAAAAAATATCTTATGTATATATGATTCTTTTCCGTTTTATATGTCAGGGATTGCTAGCAAAACTTCCTGACTCCATTCAGCTTTTAATATTACACCTGCTAGCGTGTTTATGGTGGAGAGACCTCGCTCGTTTACGGATATTAGCGCCAAAAATCAGTGCTGCGCGTCTCTCAAACTATATAGCGGGAATCTTACCCAGCGACGTCCTCCTTCCATTTTGTTTCTAATTACGACATATGCAACACTTCCTACTCCCTAAAACAAGTTCAATTCGGCTTTATAAATTAGCCTTCTCTTCACTGCTTATTACAGCGCAGGTGGCCTCAATAAATGAGTTGTCGGAATGTTTCTAAATATTCAATAAATGGTGGGGTTAATAAAGAGGGAATCAAAAAATCATTCAAAGGGTCAAAAATTGCGAAATTAATAAACGATGTATTCTTAATAAGCTTGGCGGCAGGAGGTGAAAAATTTTCTCAAATAGACTACCTCATTTCGTCTATTAGGCATTGAAAAGTACTATCCCAGGATCCATTAATGATTTCTACAGACCGACACTGTATCTAACACCTTACAAATGTGGTCAATCACTCGCTAGACTAATATAGATATTTCGCTGAACTTTGATCTACAATTTTCACCGTATAATGTGTTCATCTTATCCGCGGCTTCATTTTCTACGATTCCACTTATCTGCGGTCGAAAACAAGCAAATCATAACTTTTAATAAATTTTCCAGAGTGAGTAATGCTACCAATTCAGATATGCTGAAGAAAAATCAGATAGATTCGTTTCTGATGGAATGGTAAAAGTTCACGAATTGTTTTTTTAAATGCAATGTTCCTTCCGGACGTAGGCGATCATGGCTCTCCACAGCTTTCTTTCTTTAATATCTTTGGATTGCTATGATTTCTTTGGAGGAAGTGTTTTTCTTTTGCCTTCTCTGCGGTTTTGAATTCAGAGTACCCCTTATCCCTGACTGCTTTCAAGGCTTAAGAGCCCGATCTACTCTGCTATTTACCCCATAGATACGGGTAGAATAGATGTATTTATGTCTTTTCCATTTGAACTCGGTTGGCAGATCCCAGTTTTCCGTGCTGATAACCGTTACGCTAGCCGCGCATCACTGACTTGTTTAGAAAAATAATTATTACAGCTGTTCTCATCTTGATTATTACCGAAGTTATTATAGACACGACGTTTCGGCCAAATACTGTCTTGCCATACTCAGGTGTCCATTATTTGGTTGACATGAGCTATCTTATGTGTGTTTATGATTTCGTTATGGTCAGAGTGTACATGACTGAAACGTAGTGTCTATAATAACAAATGTAATAATCAAGATCTATAGTTGGTAAAAAAAAATCGAATAAATCGATGAAATTAAATTATTGTCTCAATAGTAAGCAATAGACTGAACATACAGGTTAGGTTATAAAAAGTCTGTTTTGTTTTTTTTACTATGGTTGTGTTGAAATCTTTGCTAATTTGGTTTGCAATAAATAGTAAAATAACCGTCTTTCTTAAAGAATATTTTATCGACAAACAAATGACAGCTATTCTAGTTTATTTAAAGAATTTCCAATAAGTTTACTTCAAACTATGTAAATGTCGCTAAAATAGTTCACGACTAAAAATATTCAAGAAGGGTACGGGCGAGTTAGAGGGTGACTCCATCTTAGGAGGGGGAGCATAATTTCCTTAGCTAAGGCGCCCAAAAGATCATAATTCAACCCTGCTCATTAGTAAATAATACATTGCGTTTTATTTACACTATTTATATTTGGACTATTGTCCTCATCTTTGTTGATTTTATCACAACCTTTCGGTCGTGCCGCCGGCGGGCCTTCATTAGATGTATATCGATCTGGGTAACCTACAAGAAATTTTCAACTGAACCCTTTATTTAATCTACGGGGGAAGACTGTTCTTGTTCCAGTCAGGACTCCTGGTTGGCCACACATACATAAAATAAAGAGTTACTTCAATCACTCTCTATATCATAGTCGATTTCATTCAGCTATTTCTCACAAGTAAAACATATTCAAGACGGAGGGCGCGAATTAGCGTCCGTCCCATAATTTCCTTAGCCTAGGTGCCCCAAAAGGTGTTAATCAGCCCCTGGTTATACTATTTCACACTTCTTGCCCCTACTGACGCTATACATAAAAAGTTGTAGGTGGCTCACTGAACGAGTCAAGTGTTGTCCCATCATGTCACATATAAGTTTAATGAGAGGTAGGTCTAATGTTCGTGCCGGTCAGAGACGTTTTAGAATATCTTGGATATCTTTTGGGCGGGCATTATCCTGCTGGATCCGCACATTATCTCTTGTTACAGAAATGGCAATAAAATGGCTTGAGAAATGTTCTGGAGGTCCTTGGTGCTGTTCAGTGCTCCCTTTACAAACACCAAAGGTGAGCGAGAATTGTAATTTATGGCATCAGATACAATGATGTCAAGAGTTAATCCTGTGCCCCATGGACAAATACACTCGGAAAGATGTTGCTCTCTAGCTCACCACGCAGACAGAAATCACTTGCATGAAGGAAGAACCTGCTCACATTACTGATTACAAAGCGCTATCTGTATTGGAATAGAAATCTGGTCAGAGACACACGTACCCGAACTCCAGTTTAGTTACCGATTTCCAGCAGTCCATGTTGACATTCAAGGGTTCACATTCGCTTTGATCTGTACTGTGGATGTCGTGCGATCTGCCACTTCTGTCTTTACAAGGTATCATACATAGTGAGCATCTTTACTATCCAGCCTTCCGGGTCCTGGATAAGGATTCAGAGATCTGACCCCCCCACGTTTCTAGCATCGAAGCACCAACACGCATGTGGTGTTTTTCAAAACTTAGATGTGGCACAAGGCCGAAAGTATGGTGAACCTAGTGAGGATCAAACTCACTATTTATCGTAATTGATCTAGCGAGACAAGCTTGTTAACCATTACACCACATCGAAGTACACCCAATACGTACAGGTGTTTATATAGTAGTGTGGGGCATGGGGTTAAAATGAACAGTTGATTTACTCTCGGCAAGAAGGTTAATGACGAGGAAACATGGGTACTTTTAAGAAAACAAGATAAGGAATGTATTCTTGAATTTACACGCTTGAAGTAGTGTCAGTAGGTCGTTTCAGGAAAATACATGAGAATTCTTAAAGACCGTAGTTTTTCTGTATTGTCATGACGAGGAAATGTTCATACAACAGATTAAATGATCTGACACAAAACAAAGACAAAGGTAAGAGAGTTCAGTGCATATTTTCAAAAGAAGATTAAGAAAGGTAGTTTGAAATATTTACCTTTCTTGGATTTTTAGAGAAATTTTTTTGAAGTGCCGCGTTCTAGTTAGAGGACGATAATATAAGTGGCGAGTAATTTTTATACTGGTGAGTACTTCAATGCTGGTCGTGAGGAACTAAAACGAAACCTTTCACATGACCCCAGACACTCTTCCCATTAATTTATTTTTTCTCATTTTATATCAAAATGAATTCTGCGTCAACTCGCTATTTTCTTTCTTTCCTTCTTGGATTTCTATAAAGGCAAGTTTTTCATTGGTCCAAAAAATAGTTTCATACAGGCTCGCGAATTTCTTTTCTCCTCCTTCATCTCCATTCGCCGGTCAATTTATGTGAAGCCAAAGTTTCGATCAGTCCAAAGAAAATTTCACATAGGCTCAGTCCTCCGAATTTGAAGTGGGGTGGGTGAAGGGGGTTATTATTTATCACTCATTACATGTTCTATGAAATGATCATATAAACTCTGGTATGCTTTCCCTAAACCTTTCTGATTGAACAAAAGAACAGATGCGCGTCTCCGTGCCATGAAGCTTGCACTGGAGTCTTTCATCTTATCACTCCGTTCACCATCACCGAAAAATCAGACCTAAGCGGCCCATCCTGAGCAAGACGATAAACTACATCCGCGTCCTGGGTAAGACGATAAACTACATCCGCGTCCTGGGTAAGACGATAAACTACATCCGCGTCCTGGGTATGATGATAAACTATATCCGCGTCCTGTGTAAGACGATAAACTACATCCTCGTCCTGGGTAAGATGATAAACTACATTCGCGTCCTGGGTAAGACGATAAACTACATCCGCGTCCTGGGTAAGACGATAAACTACATCCGCGTCCTGGGTAAGACGATAAACTAAGTCCAACAGCAAGGCCTCTGATCAGGAGGTTTTGAGGAGCGTGGAACTACCTCTTAATTGCTGGTGTTCTCTGACCCGGGGTGGTAGCAGCTGGTAGGGTCCCACCTATGGGTAAATAGTTAACCCCCAAACTGGAGTCAAAACGCTATGAAAGTGTAAAAATAGGTTTTAATACCAGAAATATTTTGTAAAAAATTATTACCAGCAATAAATATTTGAAAAAAAATATTACCAGCAATAAAAATTTTGTCAGCATTAAATAACCCATTGAGGTTGATATGCCGTAAAACAAACCAAACCAAACCAAACCTAAGCGGCATACTGATATGGTTGTCTTGTCGTCCCAAAAAATAATATCCGACTTTTAAAAAATTATCAGAATATTTGCTATCCCTTAGCGTGTACATGCTGAACCGTGGTCAAAAAGTCAGCATCGTTCTGGAGATATTTCAATTTTATTTTCTAACAGTGTACGTGCGTTGTCTGACACAGTGACGCTATTTGGCAAACAACATTCATACACGTACTAACCACACAGCGTAATGTCACTGACGAACAATGAGCACTAGAGAATGATAGAGAGAAAGAAAAAGAAGGGGAGGAGAGAAAAGTACGACTTGACAATGACAGTTCCAATAACTTTCATTCGGGTCGACAAAAATGTCACCATTTTCTTCTTGTGACATTTTGTTTCGTTTACAAACATTCCTACTGTCCGGGTGATTGTAATAATGGCGCTAATTATACGAACACTTCGAAAAAGCTAGTTCGGAATGAGAATCATTTTAACCATATTCTCCTTATTATTAGTTATTTTCTGCAAATGGCCCCCAAAATAATCAACATTTGGGAAGAAAACGACAGACTTTGAGCGTTCTGCTTTCTATTGCCTGACACAAACCTGCAAGCGACAAGAGGTTATAGTCGCCATGACGTCAGAGATACATTACCACTTGAAAACTAAATATAAGCAATATTGTACCAATTGAAGCTACAAAATACTGAAAAGTGCAAAACAAATGTCTATAGTTCTATACCTATGCTATTTAACAATACTATTTACCAATGTATTTAAGCAATGAATAGCGAAGTGTTATCTAAAAATTCGTGGAGTTTGAAGCACTAAATGGTTTCCTCAAAGAAGGAAAAATTAATTTTAATTGTTTATTTATTTGCCTAGCGATTTCAAGGCTCATATAATATCTAGCGAGACACGGGAAACGTTGGGTAAATTAATAAAAGAAAAGATTCCTCAAGGTTCTCAAATTCTCCAGAATTTTGATTAATACCCCATATGTATGTGTGTGTGTGTTTTGTGTATGGCAAGTGGCCGAGTGGTTGGAACTTTAGCGTTCTAGGTTCGAATTGGGTTATGGGTTTTGAATAGTTTTAGTCTGAGTTCTGGGTTTGAGACCTGGATTTGACTCTCACTATTGTCGTGTTGTCAAAGAGGTGACTTCTTGCTAATATCGGCCTGACGAGATGATCCCAGTGAGGGGTGAGTACCTTTAGGAAGTTCATGCCAAATGTTGACTCAGGACCTGTGAGCGAAGTTGTATTGACGAAACTGTTCGGTACCCGTCGGTAGTTGCGCTAGCACAAACACAAAAGTCATCGTGACCGAGGATATGAGTGTTCTCGCTTTGTGCAAATTGTTGATCACGCCAGATTATACGCTCTCTCCCAGTAGCTGTAACTATTGTCTGCTCAGCATAGTTGCAGTACAAACCATAAGTTAACCCTTTGGCTGTTGAAGAAGCACAAATACGCCTGAGCGGGTGTCTGCAACAGGGATTGGTTAACCAATCGGGCAGACAGGTGTACATACATAACATTTATAAGTATGTATATACATGTGCGTTTATTTATATATATGTACGTTTGTGTATGTGTGTTTGCGTGCGCGCGCGAGAATCGAAAATATAGATTTCATCCGACAAAATTATTAAGGGACAAATAGGAAAACCTTTATAAATTTGACATCTTTTGCTATTTTATTTTAGCTTCATCAGAATTTTTTGATAGTGAGGGAAAAGCGAAGATGTTTTGATGTTTTAAATTCAATATTGTTTGTTTTCATTGGCTGATAGATGTCACGTGTTCATTTTTATAGCGTTAGTATATGTGTGGGGAGTATCTAAATATTAGTGGGTGTTTCGTAAAGATATGCAGATGACACAGTACTGACAGAGGACACGGAAAAGAATCTAACAATCTCCTACAGAAGGTAGCGACGGAAAGTATGAAGAAGGGACTAAGCATAAACTACAAGAAAACAGAATGCATGGTCATCAGTAAAAGGATGAGCCCAAAATGTGATTTACAGGTCGGGGACACTAGAATCAAGAAAACTCGGAAGTTTAAATATCTGGGAAGCATTCTGTCAGAGGACGGTAAAAGGTGACACTGAGATCCTTAGACGTATTGAGATGACCAAGGAGCAATTCCAAAAGCTGGGCAGAGTATTGCGAGACAGGAAGATTTCTTTGGTTTGGTTTGTTATGTTTTACGGCATATCAACCTCATAGGGTTATTTAATGCCGACAACATTTTTGGGATATATTCGTATGAATAGAATATGTATTATTTGGTTTAGATTGGATTGGTTTATTTTGTTTTACGGCATATCAACCTCAATGGGTTATTTAATGTCGCCAACATTTTGGGGATATATTCGTATGAATAGAATATGTATTATTTGGTTTAAATTGATTGGTTTATTTTGTTTTACGGCATATCAACCTCAATGGGTTATTTAATGTCGCCAACATTTTTGGGATATATTCGTATGAATAGAATATGTATTATTTGGTTTAGATTGGATTGGTTTATTTTGTTTTACGGCATATCAACCTCAATGGGTTATTTAATGTCGCCAACATTTTTGGGATATATTCGTATGAATAGAATATGTATTATTTGGTTTAGATTGGATTGGTTTATTTTGTGTTACGGTATATCAACCTCAACGGGTTATTTAATGCCGACAACTTTTTTTTTTCCTGGTAATATTTTGTTTTGTCAAAATCTATTTCTGGTAATATTTTTTCCTGAAAAATGTATAGCTGGTAATATTATTTTAAAACATGTATTGCTGGTAACATTTTTTTTTTCAAAAATATATTGCTGTTAATAATTTTGTTTTTTTTTTTTCTTTTCTTCAAAAATTTATTTCTGGTAATAATTTTTTACAAAGTATTTCTGGTATTAAAACCTATTTTTACACTTTCATAATGCTTTTTACCTCATTTCAGGGTTAACTATTTGCCCATAGCCGGGACCTTAACAGGTACTACCACCCCGGGTCAGGGTGGACCTGAGAACATCAGCAATTAAGAGGTGGTTCCACGCTCCTCAAAACCTCCTGATCAGAGGCCTTGCTTTTGGACGTAGTTTATCGTCTTACCGAGGACGCGGATGTAGTTTATCGTCTTACCCAGGACGGGAGGATTTCTTTGGTAACGAAAAAAAGAATACTGAGCTGTTACTTGACATCTGCCCTTTACGCCAGCGAATGTTGGAAAAGATAAAGAAGAGACTCAAGACAACGGAGATGTGGTCATACAGAAAGATGCTAAGGATATCATGAACCGAACGTGTGAGCAACGTCGAGGTTTTTAAGAGGATGCAAACAAGGCGGAGGCTTATACTTAACATCAGGAAGAGGCAGCTAAAGTTCCTGGGAGACATAATGAGTAAGGAGGGCCTGGAGCTCACGTGTCGAATAGAGAGAAAGGGAGGCAAGGGAATACAACGCATGATATACCTAGCGGCTTTAAGCAAGTGGATGACAGAACGTGGTCTGGAGGAGGTGGCAATGAGAAGGAACATGTCGAGAGCTGCAATGGGAGGTGGAGTGACATGATCGCCTACGTCCTGTTAAAACACGGCACATAGAAAAGTGACTGTGCGTGAAACGGGTGGTATTAGTATATGCACAAGGCCAAAGCAGTTGAGAAAGGGAGAAATGCGGATCTTCACTGTCCTGAGCTAGCCACAACACTGACCCAATCAATGTACAACCTTTATTGTTCCTTTCTCCATAACATCGTATAAAAGTATACCAAAGTCACCAAAACAGCGTGCTCTCCATAAAAATTCTAATTAATCCCAATATTTACAATTCAAATGGAGAGGAATATCAAAATTGATTATGAACTCAAAGGATCTGCAATGTTATCGATCTTGACCTGGCATCTCGACTTCAATCCCTTTCTCACCAACGTGACGTGGCTTCCCTCTGTCTTTTCTACAAATATTTTCATGGCAACTCTTCTGGTGAGATTTTTCCCTGGTACCTCAACTACATGAATTTAAGCATGCTACTAGATTGGCAACTAGGTCTCACCGTTTTACTGTTGAACTAGCTAGATGCAACCGTAAGTTCTATCCCAATAGTTTCTTTTCTCGTGCATTTCACCTGATGAGATCCCTTCCGGTTTCTTACTTCCCTGTCAACTACAATCTACAAAGATTTAAATGCAACGTCAATCGCCAAATTCGGTCTTCCTGAACCCTGTTTCTTTATCGTCCTTTCCTCACTCCTTCTCACTAAAGTCTTCTCATTCTCTTTCACTCCCAGTAACTCCTTGCTTGGGGTGAAACGATTTAAAAAAGTAAAAAATTACAAAGCTTGTAAATAATTTACCATTCTATGTACAAACAGTCCGTTATGTGCCATGCATGACACATGACTAACGAGGCAGATTTTTCTTTCCAGCAGTAGGTTACCAATTCTTTCTACCGTAGACCAGTTGGTATAGAAAGCTATAGAGCCCGGTCTATCCTGCTATTTACCCATAGCTGAGTGGAGAAGAAGAGGATTACCTTTCCCAAGCGTATTAGCACGTAAGAATCAACTGGAATTCGAACTCGGCTCTCCGATTCCTCAATCCGAGCCGTTATCCATTATTCCACCGTGCCTCCCCGAGAAGAGCGCTAATGGTTTTTATTTACATCTTTATAAAATCCAGAGTAGCTCATATCCGAAATCCCTCATATCCGGAGTGACTCATATCCGGAATCGCACATATCCGGACATGATTTTGATGTGTATATTTGAACTATTTGGATGATATGTAACTGATTTGAAATTTCTGTTTTTCAGGAAATTTACTTTGGATAATTGCTTATGCTTCTTTCACCCTAATGGCTTGCATTGGTGCAAAAGATGATGGGAATAAGAGGAGAGGGTGAAAACGAGACACATCTGCAACAAGATTGCGACGAGGTGCATGATTGTGATGGAATCTGGACTGGAATTGAAAAAGCTATTGAAAAGGTTGTCAGTTTTATGGAAAGAAAGCCAGCATTCAGCTAGGACGATTGCAATAACGCACGCAGAGTTAAAAAGTGTCTTTCGTTTAGAAAATTCAAGAAAAAAAGCAAAATGAAATGCGGAAAAAGTTGAGAATGACATTAGAAGAGAAAGAATCATCATGCAACATCGATTAAAAAATCTTCGTTACATTATTTGTTTTGCATACATGGCATACTTAATTTAATGATTTTTCATTAACATTACATAATTAATTTTTTTTCTTAAAATCAATTCCGTTATGTTTCACTCACCATTAACTTATTTTATTTACTATAAAGTATTGAAAATAAATGTTAAATTTGATTTCAGTTCTTTTATTTTAATCTAAATATAACCCCTCATATCCGGACTTTGTAACCGGTCCTCATATCCGGAAGGCCTTCTTAGTCCGGTTGTTAGGGATTCTACTGTAATATTTACCAAGAACGGCTAAAGACGCATGCGCATGAAAGATGTTTATTATAGAAAAGATGAAGATTCACAGAGAAAGAAAATGGTAAAAAATATGTGTTGGCATTGGGGAGGAACCTAAAAAGCTTGCAGATATCGCGAATATCAGGTAGAAGAGAAAGTTGTTCAATTTGTTCTGGAGGGACGTTGTATAAGTTACCCTTGTTTACAGATCGATAATTGGTGTCCATTAGTCGTTGAATCAGGAACGTACTGACCATCTTAGCATTCAGGGCATCGGAGAATATTGTTGAACTGATCTGACAGTTGGCTAAACATAACGTACAAGCACTTTCGGTCGTCATTGAACATGGTAGACAGGTTCGATCTCAAGCTAACACTGGAATTTGATGGCATGGATCCCACTCAATTTGTCGGTGAATGAATCAAGAAGTCTGAGTTGGTATGTAGCTTTTATGGGGTAAAAGAGATCGAACATGTACTCGTGCTGCGTTCATCAGGTGTGACGTATTTGCACTTGACTGACAGGTGAGTCAGAAAGAGGAATGCAACATTAACTGTACCAAAGACGTATTGTGCATTCCTTTTGCCACTAACACGTTTGTAGCGTATGAGCAGTTTATATTGCGTCGCTTGCGTTCGGGTGAATCCATTGATGTATATTTTGGGTGTTGTTATGTCTTCTAGTCTGTGACGTAGACGTCCTTCCCGTGTGACGATTTACTTATTAGTCGTCGCTCGACTCGATGTAAAATACGGCAAGTTCATTTTGCCTTTGTCACTAAACCTTTCGGAAACGAAGAGATTTTATACCTTTCATTGGTCTGTGACTTCCCCGAACTATAATACGAGATTTCCCCCCTCCATCTCTCTCTCTCTCTCTCTCTCTCTCTTTTCTTCCTCTCTCTTGCTTCCTATCTTTGTCTCTCTCTTTCTCTCTCTTTCTTCCTCTCTCTCTCTTTCTCTTTCTCTCTCTGTCTTCCTCTCTCTTTCTTCTTCTCTCTTTCTTCTTCTCTCTGTCTTCCTCTCTCTTTCTTCTTCTCTCTTTCTTCCCCTCTCTTTCTTCCTCTCTCTCTTTTTCTTTGTCTCTTTCTTCATCTCTCTCTCTTTCTCTCTCTTTCTCTCTCTCTTTCTTCTTCTCTCTCTTTCTCTTCCTCTCTCTGCCTTCTTCCCTCTCCCTTTCTCTTTCTCTCTCTCTCCCTCTCTCTCTTTCTTTTTTTTCTCACTCTTTCTTCCTCTCTCTCTCTCTCTCTCTCTGTGATCCTGTGTTCTTCTTATTGGGGTCTGAATTCATCTTCATTCTGATCTTCCCAATCCATGTCGGATTTGTGCGAACTATCTTCCATAGTTTCTGTACTACTATGTACGCTTTATACAAAAGAAATACAAATGCTTCCCTCCTCCTCCTCTTCCTCCTCCTACTACTACTACTATTCCGCCTACTCCTCCTTCTCTATCTCAACTTTGTCATCAATTCTAGGCCTTATTTCATAAGAATGAACCAGTAACTTCTGTCCACTTATTGCTGTTATAGCCATATTATGATCCTTTTGTGCAATAAAGTTAGCTTTTTCAGGACTTGATTGGCTGTCTTTTTTGTACCACATTTTTACATTTATTGAATAGGACATTGTGATAGGCATTCTGATTTGTCTTCCTATCAATGCAGAAGGACTTTACATTCTACCAGCATGTGGAATAGTTCTATTGCTTGGTAATAGTCTCAGTAGGTAACTATCTATGGTGTCGCTGGTTGGAGAAAATGCCTTCAACCCCATATTCACCGTTTGCACTATTCGATTTCGGGTGGTATGGTGGTGTTTTATAAGGGAGTCATCCAATTTTTTTTAACCACAAACACAGCATTACCAGAGACTAACATTTTGGCACCCCATTTCTAGAAAATATCACTCATACTATTTGTTTTACCGTGACTGCCTTCCTATCCTGAACTCTAACCTCTTCAGTCCACCTAGAGAACGAGTCGACCCATATTAAAAAATAGTCCTATCCCTTTAAAATGTGCATGATCCATATAAACGCGGACCTATGGCTCTTTTTCTTCAGGCCATGAATGTATCTTGGTTTGGAAAAATATTTTATTTACCTACATTTTGGGCATTTTTGTACATATTTTTCTACATCGCGCGAATACACAGGCCACCACACTTCCAATTTTAATCATCTCTGTGTTGCTGTTATTTCGCAATGAAGATCATCGTGTACACGTTTTATTACATCTTTTATTAATCTTTCTGGTGGTATTAAAAGATCTCCATTGCATATAAAAAATTTTCTCTATAGTTAACTTGTGCCTGTCATCCTTATATGGTCTCTGCCCTAGAACAATCGCTCAATTTGTTTATTTTTATTTTACATACAATCTTGCTTAACACCAGATCCTGTAAGGTTTCAATTGCAAGATGATCTAAGATTTTTTAATCCAGTGCAATATTTTACCTTTTGAATTGTCTGATCTCTCCAATGGTTCATTACTTGAATTTTAGTTTTGACAGAGCATCTACATATGGAACAGCATTTCCTTTCACATATTTGATGCCGAAGTCAAAGGCCTTGAGCTTTATTGTCCATCTTAAAATTCTAGAAGATGTAACTTTAAGTAACCCTACCTGGGGTTAAAAATAAACTCTAAAGTTTTATGGTCAGATTTAAGTAGAAACTTCCTGCCTAATAAAAATTGGTGAGCTCTATGTGTGCTTCATATGACAGCTAATGCTTCTTTTTCAATATTTGAATAGTTAGCCTCGGTTGATATTAACCTTCTAGAAAGGCACATTATAGGATGACATTCTTGAGACAAAATCACTGATATGGCATGCTCACTTGATGATCATCTATAGTTAAAGTTACTTCTTTTTTAGGGTCAAAAATTTTTACAACAGTTTTTTTTATAAATTATTACTTTAAATTATTAAATACTGTATTTTGTCATTGAGTCCATTTAAATCCATTGTTCTTTTGTTATAAATCCGCAATAATAATCTGTTTCTTTTTTTTTTGTTGTTGTTGTTGTTTTAGTTCTTCTCTACTGGAAACACCAATACATATATCATCTTCATAGATGATCATATTCTTAATATCTGCAGCAAAAAAGGTACGGCTGTTTGGAGTACCCTGTCTTCTTTTCAATCACAATCGGTGAGACTACAATAAAACTCCACACACAAAGCAAAGGTGCCCAACTGACCCTACTATACTGTGCAGTCAACAAAATAAAATGCAAACTCCCATGAGCAAAATTAAAAATATAAAATGGCGACAATTTACCCATCGCACCCTGTATATGATAACCTTCTTGAGACAAAACTGCTGATATGGCATGCTCACGTCCATAGTTGAAGTCACTTTCTTTTTAGGGTAAAAAATTTTTACAATTGGATATTCTACCATTGAGTCCATTTAAATCCATTGTTCTTTTTTCATAACTCTGCAAATGGTTCTATCAATTCACTATACTTTGGCAAATATCTGCTGTAACCCTAAAACTCAAGAAACGGAATGGGAATGGATCGGCCACACACTCCGCAAGCCTGCTTTTAATGTCACCAGGCCGGCCCTTGACTGGAATCCACAAAGGAAGCGAAAAGTAGGTCGACCAAAACAGACTTGTCGGAGAAATGTTGACAGAAAGATGAAGGCAGTCGGCACGACATGGGCCGAGCTGAAGAAGATCACCCGGAACCGCATCCGTTGGGGAGGTGTTGTTACGGCCCTATGTTCCCAAAAGGAATTAAGATGCATAATGATGATGATTTAATTCTCGTTAACTTGTGAATAGCAGTTTCAATGCTAAGAGTTGGGAATTAATCGGAGCATTTTTTGCGGTTTACTCTTATTTTGTAATCCCCCACATATCCTTAAATCCGGTATTCATAAAAAACAATAGGTGAAGCCCAATTACTTCCACTAGGGGAACATGCTCTAAAATTTCTTGCTCCACCATTGTTTATAGTTTAGCAACTAATAAAGGTAGCATAAGAATGGGCAGTCTGTGAGACACAAAGTAAAAGGGCGGTGACTATTTTCTTTTAATTGAATGTTCGCTTTATATCCTTCTAACATCCCTATGCCATCACTTTCCAGCTTCACACTATTAATTAATTTGGTTGTATTCACTTTTTAAAACATCTATTCCCACAAGTCCATGACTCTCATTTCACGATTTGATAATTGTCTATTAATTTGATAATCATCTATTAAGACGATTTGATATAGTCTTAATAGATGATCATATTCTTAACATCACCAGTTAGTATATTTTCAAAGGTGCTTTGAAAAACAGCCCTTGCTGTTTTTATACCATAAGGCATACACTTTCATCTGAGTTAGCCTTTCGGAGTGTTAGCGTAGTGACCTCTTTAAATTTTTTATAAATTTGTATCTGGTTACAGACAGATTTGAGGTCAATTTTAACAAATTATTTTGTTTCTGACTACTTGTGAATAGCAGTTTCAATGCTAGGAGTCGGAAATGAAACGGAGCATATTTTGTGGTTTACTCCTATTTTGTAATCCCCACATATCCCTAAATCCAGTATTCATAAAAAAACAATATGTGAAGCCCAATTACTACCACTAGGGGAACATGCTCTAAAATTCCTTGCTCCACCATTGTTTTTAGTTTAGCAACTAATAAAGGTAGCATGTGAATGGACAGTCTGTGAGACACAAATTAAGAGGGCAAGTGACTATTTTATTTTTAGTGCTCACTTTGAATCTTTTAATATCCCAGTGTCGTTATTTTCCAGTTTCACACTGTTAATTATTCTGGTTGTTTCTACTTTTAAGATCTCTGTTGCTAGGAGTCCATGACTTTTCTCACATGTCCCTGCCGTGATGGGAATAATTACGAATCGTGAGTCGGTCTCAAAAGTTCCTTCAAAACAAAGATGAAAGAACCATCGACCTGTTTTCGTTTAAGTCAACTTTTCTTTAATTTCGATTTTCCCATTCGTTCTCAGAAATTTATTGGGATTTGGATGACATCGCTCCCGATATCTACTTGCATAGGAAAAATTAGACCATTTTACTCCAATAGCTCAATGTCTCGCACTTTCCATCTGTGGAACTTCCTTCCTCTTACTTGCTTCCCTGATAGCTATAATCTTCAACTATTCAAATGTAATGTCAACCGACATCTCCTGACGCCTTGATCTATTTCACCGTCCTTCTCTTCATCCTTTCCTCTATTACGCCTCTTTACTCTTACTCCCACTCTCTGTAAACCCTTATGTGCTAGTGGCACTCCCATCTTGCTTGGGATGAAATGCTTAAAAAAATTAATTTAACTTTTTCTCTGCTATTTTTCTCTTTGTCTTTGTATCGCAAATACAGCTGTATTTTCCTGGGGGTAGTTTTTTTTTACCCTTTCTATTTTCCTTTTATACTAGTACACAGACTGGAAATGGTTTTTCTTTTCACAATTCTAGCCTACTTGTCCTAAAGTTGGACATTTTTTCTTGTCCTGTTCATGCTTTTTATCACACTATTTGCATCTCACAAGGTAATTTGATATGCTGCATGATTCAGCATTGCTCTTTGATGTATTGGATTTCTTAATTAACTCTAATTGTTACAGAAACTTTATAAATGCATCCAATGACAGTTTAGTCAGTTGTAACTATTCTAAAATTTTGTGTTTGTATGAAGCATCACACATATCTTCAACATTCAATTAATCTCAACTGTATCAACTCACTATTTACATTATTCGGACTATTGTCCGAATAATGTAAATAATGTACATAATACCTCATCTCAGAAATATAGACAGACTCTGTATCAACTCATCTTTGATGGTCATTTCTCCCGTGCCAAGTTTTACAGACTCACAGAATCTGGAAGTCTTTCGTAGCTTGTGTATATACTGTATTACTGTTTTGTTCAGTTCTTGTTTGCTCGCAAGAAATTTTGTTCTTTCAACAATAATCAACTTCTTTTTCAGTTGTAAATTTCTCTTTATTTTATTGAGATTGGGGTAACATTACTCCAAGTATCTAATTGCATAGGAAAAGTTATGCCATTCAATTTAATTTTTTTTTCTTTGGCACTTTTCTCTTTATGTCTTTGTATTGCAAATGCAGCTGTATTTTCCTGAGGGGATTAGGGTAAATTTTCTACTCTTTGTATTTTCCATTTTTATGTTTGGACACAGACTGGAAGTGTTTTTTTTCTTTTCACAATTCCTACTTGTCATAAAGCTGCACATTTCTTTTTACCCTATTCATGGTTTTTATCACAGTATTTGGATCGCACAAGCTAATTCGATATGCTGCATGCTTCGACGTTACTTTTGGATATATTGAATTTCTTAATTAATTTTAATTGTTGCAGAAATTATATTGATGCATCAAAGAACATTTTAGTCAGTTGTAAGTCAGTTTCTTTCATGTGACATGTCCCTTCAGGACTTGGCCGATCACGGTTCTCCACAACTTCCTGTTCATTGTAGCTCTTTGCTCTGTTTGTCTTTTTGCTGTCTCTCCTAATCCCTGTTCTGCTAACCATTTGCACAAGCTCGTTGGGCAGGTTTTTTTGCTGCTTTCCTCCGCCTCTCTGTCCTTCACTATTTTCTGTGGGTGTCAAAACCCCGCCCAAGCACAAGATGATATATCCCTAAACATAACAAAAACAATCTAGATTGAACAAAGAATTCAGTTCGAAATCGCCTGAAGGATAGTTGGCTCGACGAACACCTGATTAAGACCGGAGGCTACAAAGGCCGAAATGTTGCAATTATAACAACAAAACAAAGATGAAGATATTAGTTCGAATAAAAATAATCAGAAATTCAAATAGGAATCGGTTTACTATTATTTAGGTACCTCCACGAAAATGCTAATAATCAGTACACAGTGATGAAAACAGACTCCAAACTTAATGAAGGCAGTTTTATCGACAAAGTTATTATTAACCCTAGAACACTAACCATGGGTACCCATAGTACCCAGCGCAAATTTTCCTATTTTTAATTACAATTTTCAGTACTTAATTTTCTTACCTAAATATGTTTTTCAGTTACTATTAATGTTAACTCAAAGTACAAAGTGAAGTGCCTGCATGTAAAATATTTCAAATAAATATTTATATTTAATATTTTTTTTGATATTTTCAAAATCGGGTATGATATACCCATGGTTAGTAGTGGTGTAACTTTAATTGATGGTTAGTGTTCTAGGGTTAAGAGGAAAGATCAAAGTATTTTTGTTTATTTAATTAAATGTTTCACTCCTTTTTAGAACATTCGAAATTTTGATGAACCTCAATTATATCAACTCATCTTTGATGGTCATTTCTCAGTGCCAAGTTTATCCAGCTCACAAAATATAGAAGCTTCTCGTAGATTGTGTACATAGTGTATTATTGTTTCGCTCGGCTCTTGTTTGATCATGAAAAATTTTGTCCTCTCAGGTTTAACCAACTTCTTCTGCGGTCGCAAATTTCTCTTTATAATGTCCGAAATTTATACGCCATGACAGATCTTTTTGATGGCTGCACATCCTGCCGAAACCAAAAAAAAAAAAGGTCTGTAATCTTGTTCTCCCCTCCTGTAACTTTGTGGTCTGAACTTCTTGGCCTGAGCCTTCGCAGCAAAACAATGGATCCATCTTTCCACAAAGTCTGACTCATCCAACAGTGTTATACCGAGTGTAACAACAAAATTGTCCAAATCGTGTAACAGAAAAATTGTCCATTTGTTAGATTAAGCTTTGAGCCGTTGTATCTTAGAAATGATTAAAGATATATTACTGGAATTCTCCAGGTTTTTATAACACTACTGGACTCTACTATGATTACTCTCCAACCTTAACAGAAAAATCGTGATGAAATCGATCATTAACGAAAATGATATGTTCATCATTAATTAATCATAGCTAAGGATCGGAAACTCTTGAAATATTGAAACAAAGTTCAAGCATATATATATATATATATATATTCCAGGATTATTTTCTAACTTATTCAAGATGACCTTCGCCCTCTCTAACTTTCTAATTTTCTGTCCTGGAGTAACAAGATTCCTCACAAGTTTCACGTACGATTTCATTTTCAAGTCTTTTTTTTCACTGCTCTTTGGACCGTCAGAGCTGAATCTCTTCTCTCTAGTGCCGAACATCTTATAGATTGAGTTGGATCTTTTCTAATTGATCTCTTTAGTTCTAAGTTGAAAGGATGATCCCTCTTCCTGTTGTGACCTCCTGACCCAGTTTTCCACTCTACTGTTCCATCTTTTTTAAAATTTATTCACCGTTCTCTTGACGGTTCTTGAATGGACTTTGAAGACGGAAGCCAGAGTATGAATATTAGTATCATTACTGAAGGCCTGAATGATTTTTTCTCTCACCATTGCTCAGTTGAGAAAACAGTGTGGCTGACACAAAACATTTTAACCTGTTCTCTTTTTAGCTGAATAACTCAAAGGGTTTTTCAATGATTCTTACAAAAAATGATATCAAGATGGCTAAATGTCTTATCTGAAAACCTGGAAAAAAGAAAGTCAATTAATTTAGTCGTTTTTTAGATATTAAACATTTTGTGAGATTGACAATTATGCTGTAACATGATCTGGACAATTTTGCTGTTACAGCCGGTGTATCCTATCGGCAACGCCATATTGTTGTGATGTTTATTTAAAATGAAAGTACATTTTTGTGTCACAAGGTCGAAGTGGAAGTGGAGAAAAGCTAGTCTTCACAGGCTATCCTACACCTCACTAAACCGATTCGCGGCTCTAACAATTGATTGAGTCGCCACAAGAGCTCCTCATTTTCATTCAATCCAACATATGCCACATATTCACAGGAATCCTAGAAAAAACACCCATGCTGTAAAAATTTTACAATCTCTACAAATGTCTTTTTTCTCTCCCTCCCCCATTTATTTAAAAAAATAGATAAAATCCATCATGAAATGAATCGGGTGCGGATGAATCCAATAATCAAGATAAAAGAAAGCAAAGCAGTCAAACAAAAATTAAAATGTGTTAGTAAGACCCGTCCAACCCATAAAAATAAGCAGAGTCAAGATGCTCACTAGAAGCGAAAGAAAATAAAAATCGGATCCCCAAAACTGTGGAGACTGGTGATTTTGATAAGCACCATAACAAAAGAGAATGATTTTTAAGCGTAGCTTATAGTGGCACAAGGCCGAAATTGTGGTGCACCCAATGAAGATTGAACCCTCTACTCGGTCATAATTGATCTAGCGAGACAAGCTTGCTAACTATTACACCACATAGAAGTGTCCACGGACCGTACTATACGGCAAAATACTGTTTGGTTCGCCAGAGAGGGACGACTAAAAGTCGTGAGTAGAGGTCACGTGGAATATATACGCGGTTTTCGCTGGCAAGAACTTGGCCATATTTTCGTGTAGATTATAACTTATTTATTGCTCTTGGTTAAGTGATTTTTGTTTGGGGAGCACGGAAATATTTTGGTGGGTGTTGGGGTAATCATGTGTTATACCAGAACATTACCTATTCTATTGTAATAGACTCTCCCACACATAATAAGTAGTAGTAGTAGTAGCGGTCGCCAGTTGGGCTCAGTGGAGTTGAGCGAGCAAGTCAGTCGATGTCGGACATTGAAGTATCAACGACCACAACTAGATTGCTGCGTCATTAACTATTATTTTCAAGTTCCTAACGTTTTGTACGTCGGACCCTTTTAGGACCGACTTAGCGAAATACAAGCCTCCACTGTGAAAACTACTCTACAACACATTTGGCGAGAAAGAAAAAAAAAAAACTTTTCGTACGCCTTACAACACATTGGCGACGAGGGATTTGTAATTCATACGGAAGAAAATTTTTCGTTCACTCTATAACAACACATTGGCGACCAGAATTCAAAATTCATACGGAAAAAAAAAATTTTAAGAAAGAAAAAAAAAAAATTCGTTTCGCCATATACAACATTTGGTGACGAACGTATTTTGGATTCATACGAAAAAAAAACTTTCACTCTACATCATGAAGCTTGTAAGCATAACAAGGCTGAAATTGTATTTAAAAAAAAAAGCATATTTTATTCAGGGAACTGGGCTTAGTTTCTTTTCTTTTACACAGCTTAAAAGTAACATTTCCCTTTTTTTTTCTCGTAACGAGGATCGAACTTGAAAATATTCTGAGTTTGACCACGAGTTAGAATTATTTAATCCTAATGAAAAATGTTCTATCTACGTTATAAGCTTTAAATCTCTCCTAAATATTGTTCAAGTTCACTATTTACATTATTCGAACTATTGTCTTCATCTTTGTCGCTATATATATCACAACATTTCGGCCGTTATACGCTCCGGCCTTCTTCAGGTGGTTGGAATGTCGAACTGTACCCTTTATTTCGCTCACTAGGGTAGACTGTTCTAGTTCCACGTGCCATGTTTAACAGATGTCAGTTATCAGTTATCTCCTGTTAATTCCCCTCTCCAAGTTCTCAACTGCCTTAACCAGGTATTGAACTCACAACACTTTGGGTCCTGTCACTGGATCTAACCAACGCCTTTATCCACGGTGTCATGTATCCATATTGCTCGTCAAGAGGAAAAACTCTTTGTGAAGACTTGTTTGGCTCTCCAAAAAATGTGTTAGAGTATCTAACGGAGTTAGAGATCTGCATTATTTACATTATTCGGACTATTGTCCTCATCTTTGTCGCCATATTTATTACAGCGTTTCGGCCTTCTTCAGGTGGTTGGAATGTCGAACTGAACCCTTTATTTCGCTTACTGGGATAGACTGTTCTAGTTCCACGTGCCATGGTTAATGGATGTCAGTTATCAGTTATCTCCTGTTAATTCCCCTCTCCAAGTTCTCCACTGCCTTAACCGGGTATTGAACTCACACTCTTTGGGTCCTGGCACTGGATCTAACCAACGCCTTTATCCACTGTGCCTTGAGGACATCTGTGTATGAATTTCTGGGTATTATAAACCTAATGACTTCAGCATCATTTTTTTACCAGTGCTCATATTGCAATTTTTTCTGTTATCAATTCATGTTTTTACCAGATCTCATATTGCAATTTTTGTTGTTATTATCGTTTTTCTCTGGCACTCCTTATTACTGGTTCCCATATTGTATTCATTTCTATGCTGGGTCGGCTCAGGAGATTTTTGTGACCTAGCATATGTGCTGATTCCTTAAGTTTACGAATTTTCCAGTGAGCAAAATAAAGAGTTCAGTTCGACATCCCAACCACCTGAAGAAGGCCGGAGAGTACAACGGCCGAAACGTTGTAATAAATATGGTGACAAAGATGCGGACAATAATCCGAATAATGTAAATTCGGGACATAATACCTCATCTCAGAAATATAGACAAATATTGTTCAAGTTGTTGAATATTTTTATTTAAAGTAGCTTTTAGTTTCAAATTCCATTGATTTTTAGCAATATTGTTATGGGCGCGTGTTATTTGGCGCATATATCTTTTGTATTATTAATGATTCAAGAAAACAACGAAACTCCAAATGTGAATCAACAAGTATATATTTAAATAACATACAAGAACAAAATATACAATAATATTGTGTGCAATGTATAGATTAAGGGAAAAGAAGTTGCTTCCCTTTTACTGTATTTTGATTTGTATTTGATTGTTCGAAAGAAAGTTCTCTTAGAGAGAAATGTTCAGGAATCAATGTTAGAACATGTCTGCTGTTAGAATAGATAACACAAGAATACAATTGATCAGAAAGTGTGCTGTGTTAGAGAATTCAACAGAGTCCTGGTTGATTGAACTTGGCTGAGTCACAGAGAGATATGTATATATGTATTACAAAATTCTGTGTCTGTGTGTGCGTTTGAAATGTTGTGAGTAAAGTCATAGGTTTGTGTTGACAGGCAAAATTTGCTGGACTCTACTGGCGGCTTGTGAAAAAGTTGCCTCTTTTAAAGCTACAGATAGGCTCCCAACGAAAACGCGGGAAAAGTTGATTTTGCACTAAAATATGTGATTGGTTAAAATTTGACCAATCGCTAAATTTGTACTAACGAAACAAGAAAGCAAGTTCAAAACCGAAAAATTCAAAGCAACGACTGCGATGGCTAAATTGTCCTATGGAAAGGCAGTATTGATTTATTAGCCAATCTCAGACGAATAAAATGTGGGCGTGGAAAAACATAGCAGTCGCTACAACATCGGATTTTAACTTAAGTACACATTGATAGAGGGATCAATTTACAATGAATTTACGCAGCTGAGGGGTGGGGTATTAACTCACGCCATAGGCGGAGTGGTAGTAAAATTTCAGGCTTGTTTTTACGAAAATAAAAACAGGAAAAATAAATGTACACAACACAGAGAATGCATAAATAGCTGTATGGTAATTTCATACAATTTATTCCCTCAAAGTATTTCCGTATTTTATTTTATAAGCGGACCAGTCAATTTAATTAGCGCCATCCCTTTTTTTTTTTTTTTTTTTTTTTGTTAACCGACTTTTGTCCGAATATTTATAATACAAAATTAATCGGTCAACCTGAATCATAAAAAGATTCACGCGTATTTAACTTTAAAAAAAGAAAACATTAATTTTGTGTATTGATTGTTTGAAAGAAAAACTTTTTTTGTTCGTTGTTAATATTGTTGCTTGACCGCCTTTTGCTGAGGTCAGGTCTGCTTAATTGAAATGCCTCTTGATACCCAGGCCCGTCTGTCTTGCTTGATTCTCGACAAAAGTTTTTTATTTATTTTAAGACACGTTCACCTTGATAAAGTATGGAACCCTATAACATTGAACTATTTACTACTAGCTGATATTACTGGCCTCAGAAATGGTCACTAGTAATAACTAACATATATTTCTTTTTCTTTATTCTTTCTCTTCTATTTCCTTTTCTTCTTTCATATTTTTTTTTCTTGTACTTCTTCCATTTTTCTTTTACTTCCATTTCTTCTTCTTCTTCACCACTCGTTGTTTTTTTTTGTTTTTGTTTTTGTTTTTGTTTTTTGTCCTTTCCTTCTTTGGAAATTCGAATCTCTCAAATATACCAAGGGCATGTCTGCTTGCCTTGAAAATCAGCATTCTGATCTTGGATTTTATTTCGGCTTCAAAATCGACTTAAACTCAACTACAGAGTTTCAGATACGAAGCACCGGGCCACAAGTGATGCTCGAATTCACTCCATTAAAAGTAGTTCAACGAATCTCACTCGTTAAGTCCGCTTTTATTTATTTTAAATCTACGCCACATGCGCTTGTTGGAAAATTAAGTCGACGTCTGTCAGGCGAATCACTAAACTTGTTAGCGATTGTCACGCTTTGAAGATTCAGAAATACGAGCGTCTGCGAATTAAGGGAGACAACTCTAAAAAAACAAACACTACATTGTGGAAAATGAATACAATTAAAACGGTTTTAATTTGATTCGTTTGTTTAACTGCATATCAACACCTTATGGGTCATTTAATGCAGAAATTTAATTTCCTTAAGAGCTTTGAAGTGATAAAAATATGATAGTCTACTTTCACAATAGAATACATGGTAGATGATACTCAGCTTTTGTGCTTATACATGTCTGTGTGGACATAAATACTAGAGGCAGATATGTGTGTTTTATGTTGTAGTTTTGTTGAAGTTATATTTTGGAAGAGAGTTTGATTTCTTTAAGAAACTGTAAGATATTATATGGATTAATGTCATGAAAGTGTTCTTGCATGTTGGTTGCTTGATTTTGTTTGGCGGCATATCAACCTCTATAATGCCAAAATCTAAATATTTTTAACACAATTTTATGGCTTCAACTAAATATATTTTTAATGCAATTGTATGTTTTCAACTACAGATATATTTGCATTGTTGATAATTTTACTGTAAATATGTATTATTGGTAATTTTACTATAAATATGTCTTGTTGGTAAAACAAATTTATATAAAAATGTACTTTTATATTTTCACAGGGTTCTTTTTCATTTTTGTTTGGAGGTTCACAATTTGTCCATAGCTGGGATCCTAACAGCAATTGTTTCAATATAATCGTTCCACTTCATGGCAATGAAAAGTGTTAGTCCAAGAAGGCACAAAATGTTGCTCTTCTGGAAGTTAGCATCAGATGTGCTAATAATAATAATGTCTCTACATTTTCACCTCACAGATGTAATCATGAAAAAAAAAACATTTGTGAGGAGAAAGTGTAGACGCATCATTATTATTATTATTATTATTACATGAAAATATAAAATAATACTAATAATAATGAATATCATAAAAACATTTGAGAGAAGAATGTATAAAATTATTATTATTATTGTTATTATCATTATTATTATTATTATTATTAAATAAATATATGAAATAATAATAATAATGAATATCACAAACAAAAAAACATTTGTGAGTAGAAAGTGTAGAGATTATTATTATTAAATAAAAATAATAATAATAATAATAATGAATATTATAACAAAAATGAACAAAAAATAAAAAAATAAAATAATAATAATAATGAATAATATAAACAAAAATAACACTGTAGTGACATTATTATTAAAAATAAAAAAAAAAATAATAATAATGAATAATGGAATAATATAAAATAAAAATAAAATTAAAAAATATTCCTGAGGAGGAGAGAAGAATTATTATAGATTGTTATTGTTATTATTGTTGTTGTTGTTGTTCTTGTTGTTCTTGTTATTATTATTATTATTAAATAAAATTTCTTAAATAAAAGAATAGGTCGTGGTGTGTTGTTATGGCCAATGAATATCAAAGTTCTCCTTAAATGTAAAAAAGACATTTTCTGTATGTCTTAAGGGGGTTTCCAGGATTCTTTCAATGTGTTGTTTTGTTCATTTTTATAATTAAATTAAAAATTCTGTTTTAATAATTTCAATATCATAAATTTTGAAAATTTTTCAAATTTGGTTGAGTTAGGAGGGAAGTATCAATTAGTAGATAATTATTTGCTTATTATTATTCTTATGGTATTATTATTGATTTCTATTTCTGTAACTGGCGCTGGCCGATATTATTTTCCAAAGTTATTATTGTTGTTAAATTTGT
Organism: Acanthosepion pharaonis; assembly: GCA_903632075.3. Lineage (NCBI taxonomy): Eukaryota > Metazoa > Mollusca > Cephalopoda > Sepiida > Sepiidae > Acanthosepion > Acanthosepion pharaonis. Next base: position 2,295,692 of record CAHIKZ030000685.1, on the reverse strand, counting down.
TATTGACTTTTTGTTTCTTTGTTGTTATTAGATGGTATTGTTTCTTTTTCAGTATTATTATTTATTATGTATGATATTAAAATTATGAAAGACTATTCATTTCATTAGTTTATTATTCTTCTGGATATTTGTTGTCTTGCATTCGTTGTTTCATCTGAGGGATCCTTGGGGCAATAGTTGGTTCTTTCTGTTTTGATTTACAGAATTTTTTGTTGTTTGTATTTACTGCCTTCTTTTATTATTGAATATTTTTTCTTTCTGTTTTCATGTTGTTTCACTAATTTTATCATCCAGTCATTTGTTGTTTCCATGTGTTAGTAAGCCAATAGTTGTTGTCTTGTATGACAATTTAGCTGAATAAGACCTCTTCCACCTTCTTTATAAACGGTCTACATCAGCCTTTTTGGATGATGCATCTTATATAGAAAGAAGCTTTCTTGTTTTAGAATCCATTTGTCTGATGTCATTTAGAGTCCAGTTCAAGATGTTGAAACTATATTGGACCACTGGGATGGCAAGGTTATTAATGGCCATAATTCTGTTCTGAGAATTCAATTCAGTTTTTTTTATTATTATTATATTATTTATTTATTATTATTATTTTCATTATTATTAAATATTTAAAGGTAATAATTAAATTATTGTTAATAAAACTAATATTATTTGAATACATAAACCAAAAAAATGTGATATGAAATTTTTGATGATTCCTCACTTTTAAGTTATCCATGTAAAATAGATGGTTTATTTTCTTTTGAGCTATTTGATTATTAAAGTAAATTATATAAAATAATAAATAACATTTTGATTTTATTTCAATATCCATAAATAAAAAAAGTATTTATTTTGATAACGGTGATAAAGTTTTTCATTATTTACACTATTAAATTCTATCTCTATAAAAATTTATTTCCAAGAATTAATATGAATATTGTTAAAAAAAATGTTTTGTTTTATTTTATTTTGTTTTTTTTTTTTATTATTAAATTTGTTGTGTTTCTGAAAAAAATTTTTTTTTTAAAGAAAAAATGGCTTAAATATAGGCTATGTCAATTATCTGCAATTTTGCAATAACTGCCTTTTGTTTGAGATTATTATTATTATATACAAAATATAATATAATAATAATAATAATATAATAATGAATACATAAACAAAAAACATTTATGATGAGAAATGTAGAGACATTATTATTATTAAATGTGTGTATAAAATAATAATGATGAATATCATAAAAAAAAAAAAAAAAAAACATTTGTAAATAATATAGAGACATTATTATTATTAAATTTGTCTATAAAAAATTTTACCAATTATAATGAATATCCTAAACAAAAATTATTTGATGAGAGAGTAGACTTTATTTTTATTATTGTTAAAATAAAATAATAATAATTTCTGAGGAGAATCAGAGATAATATTCGAATAAATAAAAATAAAAATAATAATAATAATGAATATCATAAATAAAAAACATTTTATAAAACAAATTAAAATAAAAATAATAAAATTAAAAATAATTGAATTTAAAAAAAATAAAACAAATAACATTAAAACATTGTTTAAAATAAATAAAAAAATAAAAATAAAATTTCTCCCAGCATTGAATTCAGTCTCTTCACAAGTGACCATTGGAAGGTAAAGACGTTCAATTCCTATTTCTTTCGATACATGACTGACGAGGCAGACTTTTTCCTGCAGTAGGTGGTCATTTCTTTCTGCAGTAGACCAGTTGCCATCCAAGGCTATAGAACCCAGTCTATCCTGCTGTTTACCCATAGCTGGGGGAGAAGAAGAGGCTTCATACCTTTCCCAAGGGTATTAGCATGTAAGTGAATATAATGGATACAACTGGAATTCAAACTCAGCTCTTTGATTTCTCAATCTGAGCCGCTATCCATTACTCCACCATGCCAATCTAGTACTACACTTAATTTCATGAAGTCAAGGTATTTTTTTAAGTGTTTCACCCCAATCAAGGCAGGAAGCCACTCGCACACAAGGAGTTACAGAGAGTTGGAGCGAGAGCAAAGAGAAGCTATAGAGGAAAGGATGAAGAGAAGGTTTTTTAGATCAACTAGCATTCTGGAGACGTCGATTGACATTATCCTTGAATAGTTGGAAATTATAGCTATCAGGGAAACAAGAAAAGGGAAGGGAGTTCCACAGGCGAGAGTTAATGTAGACATGAAACTATTGGAGTAGAAGATGACGGTTCATATTTATATTTAACAGTTTCAACAGTGAAAATGAGAGCGAGGTGTTAGCCTAGTAGAACGCTTAAATTCATGAAGTCTGGGAACCAGTGAATGCAGCTCACCGGAGCAGTTACCATGAAAGTATTTGTAAAAATTTTAATGGAGGCGATGACATGTCTGTGAGAGAGCGACTGCAGACGAGATGCCAGATTTCGGCCAATTACATTGCATATTCGTCTCTGGATTTTATCAAGGACCTTTTTCCCAGAAGGGGCTTCAGACCATATTATTTGCAGCAATACTCCATACAAGGGCGAATGGTTAATTTGTAGATTTGAAGGATCAAATCAGGTGAGAAAAATTTCCTGGCACGTCACAGGGAGCTAAATTTCCTTGCGGTGGATGAAGCTATTGACTAACAATTACCATGAAAATATTTATAAAAAAGACACAGGGTAGTCACATTACTGTTGTGGAAAAATGAATGAAGCTGAGACATCAGATCAGGACTGATAACATTGCAGATTCTTCTTTGGATTTTTTTGAAGACTCTCAAGATATATAGCAAGAGCTCCAGACCAGATGTTTTTGTTTTTTTTAATCATTTTATTATGCCACTAAGACACAATGGCCTAATCAGAGTGAAAAATAATTAAAAAAAAAAATTTTCCAAAGAACTGGAAATTTGATCCTAAACAGGAAACAAGGGGTAAACCTCTACTCCTGTTCAAAAGACTAGTGAGGAGTGTGAACCAGGCAATGAGTGAACTTATCCATTAACAATATTCAATGCAGGGGTTAATGGTAGACATATAACTGTGCAATATGGATTCTAGCCAGAAAAATAATCTGGTTTGGCACAGTGAACCAACTTCCCCAGTAGCAGACCTAGCAATTGATACAATACAATCATTCTACTTCAAATCAGTGAAAATATCAGGCTGAGAAGATGTAATGAGTTCCTCTCTTGAGTCTGACATCAGTCATGCTGATGTAAGGTAAAAATGTTTCTCTTAGATGACTAAAAGATAACAATTTCGTTTTGGAGGTGTGTAAATTAACAAGTGATTTCTGGCCCCAGTTAATAAGAGATTGAAGATCAGTTTTGAGATCACCTGATTATTTTTGATTTTATCTGAACATATCTTTTCTCATTAAGATTAAGTTAATAGTCATGTCAGCAACATAGATACCAAGTCAGGAATTGATGACACTGAGAAGGTCATTGATGAAGATAAGAAATAAAATAGATTGAACAATAGAGCCATGGTGCACGCCTGCATTGAACCAAAAAGATCTTGAAGAGTGACTGTGCTGGATGAATTTCATTATGCAATTTGTTAAGAAAGATTGGATTTAAATAAAAAATTAGGCTGGATCAGTTGGAATACTCAAAAAAAAATTGGCAACCCTATTTGGAGATGGCAACTATCAGTCAGTTATGTGCCATGTGTGATACACACTTAGGTGATCATGTATCTTTCAATACATGACTGATGAGGCAGATTTTTTTCCCACAGTAGGTTGCCATTTCTTTCTGCGGTAGACCAGTTGCCATCCAAGGCTATAGAACCTGGTCTGTCCTGCTATTTAACCATAGCTGGGGAGAAAAAGAGGAGGATTCATACCTTTCCCAAAGGTATTAGCATGTAAGTGAATGTAATGGATTTGACTGGAATTCAAACTCAATTTCTCCAATTCCACAAATAGAATATGTTATTCTATTACCCCCTAAGTATAGACAACTTATTTTGTTTTACACCATATCAACTTCACTGGGTCTTTAAATTCACAAAGTTGCTACTCCATTCAGACCTATAATCAGCTGCAGAGGTTCAACATACTGTCCACTGAGCAGATTCCCACTAACAGAGAAGTCTGCATCCAATGTTAGAAAACTCAGAAAACTTAGTGAAACTGATTCAAGGGGCTTCCATCCATAACCATCAGATGGTAATATGTTTATTATCGTAAAAATAATTGTGGCACAAGGCCAAAAGTGGAAGTGAGGTGAGGCTGGTCCTCATTAACTGTCCTATACCTAGCTAATCCTATTCACAACCCATTCATTCATTATAAGTAGCACATATACCAAAAGAAGACATCCTTCACCTTTTACTCCTACATATACCACAATACACTATACACAAAGGAAACCTACAAAAACACTCCATGATTTTAAAAATTTTTATGACATAGCTAATATATATATAAAAATTTGCAGATGGTATAAAATAAGGAGGGAGGGTATGAATCTCCAATTACAAACTAAAATATAACAACATATCAAAAAGAAAATAACAGATCTTTGTAGGTCCTGTCCATCTCACAAAAGTAAAAATGGCCACTATATTCTGTCTTCTAACAGAATCAAGTAGCTCTCTAATGGAGTGGGAAGGATAAAATAAATATGGGCATGAGGAAATCAAAGACTGTAACAATTGGATGGTAAGCTTGGATGTGGTAAGCCTATTCACCAGAGTTTCTACAGATGAGGCCCTGACAGTGGTGTGAAACTGACTGGAATCAGACCCCTCCCTGGGAGAACATACTAACATCACAATACACAATCTGATGGAAATGTTAACATTCAGTGTACAGACAACTTTCTTCCAACTAAAGTCAGATATATACCAACAGAAGAAGGGCTTGGTTATCAGTTCACCATTGTCACCAGTGATAGCAAACATATACATGACTATAAGGAAATGGCTTTAAAAACAACACCACAAAAGCCAACAGATGGCTGAGATACATGGATGACACCTTTATACTCTGGCTAAACCAGGAAGCTGTATAAATACTGCTGAGCTATGTGAACTCAATAAGACATATGATCCAATTCACAATAGAAGACAATAACAATCAGCCAGCCTTTCTGGATGTACTAATAACTCACACAGAGAATGGATTCAAAACATCATATATCACAGACCAACCTTCACTGGACAATGCCTCAACTTTAATTTCCACCATCCATACTGTTGGGGCGCACCCACCTTCTAACTAGTAATGGACTGGTCCCTCTTATATAAGTCAGCTCTGGAGAGAGAGTGACGGAGCGTCAGAGAGAGAGTCAGTGTGAGCAGTCCAGATAAGCTTACCCGGTACATACTGTTGGACTATAGACTTTGGATATTGTTTCGTACTAACCAACCTTCGTTCTACTAATCACTCTATTGTTAATTGCTTTTATGAATATACCAGTATTTTCCTCTACAACTGTGTTTGTCTTGATTCATACACCGACACGCGGGAAACTCACAACATCTCAACACATACAATGTGAAGAAGAGAATTGTTTGATGCCTACAACACCTGACAAAAATCATAAGTTGCGACCCAGGCACATACCAACAAGAAATGATCAGCATCAAACGTACCCTTCAAAATAACAACTACCCAGCAAACACGACATCAACGTCTACTGGTGGGAACAGAAGGGACAAGGAGGATGACCAGAAAACTGACACAGTTTGTCTACCTTACACCAAGGGTTTATTAAAAAAAAGATTCAGAAGATCTACTGTCCATAAACATCAGGACAATATTCAAAAGCAGTTCCGCTCTATGAAGAAATTTCTGCTGAGTACAGCCTAACATGTGGGATAATATGACCAGGAATTGAGTATACTTGATTCCTTGCAGTTGTGGCAAAGAATATAAAAGTGAAACAAGCTGGCCCCTAAAAATAAGGCTGCAGGAACATCAAAAAGCAGTAGTGAGGGGTGAGACAATGAAATCAAGCATAGCTGATCATGTATTGAGAGAAGTGGGTAGTCGTCAGCCCCTGTAGAATGAAATGAAAATACTGGTCAAAGAAAAATACTGGAGAATTAGACATATGAAAGAATCAGCGCATATGCTAGGCTATGAGGACCTAGTAGGCCTAACATATAAATAAATACTATATGATCGGTGCTAATAAAGAAAGAAAGATAAATGGCAGCAAGTCTTCAACTGCATCAGCAGCAATCAAAACATGGGTAGCATCAGCAGTCAAAAAATGACAGCCAGCAGCAGCAACTGCAACCTAATCAGCAGGCAGGTTAAGTTTAAAGCACCAAGTTCACTACAGCAAATTGTCCTATAGGACAATGTCCTAGTGGATAAAAGTATTGGTTTGTGAATTTGGTGATATGGTGGTTGTGAATTCAATCCTTGGGTCAATGGAAACTAAGTAATTAATGAACAATACTAAATAAAAATAAGAACTGGACAATATTCCTAAAAGAAATGGAACAAGGACAGTCTAGCCCAATAGATTAAGTAAAGGGTTCAGTTCAGAATTCCCTATAGGATACCCATATTGATATACACCATAACATTGTGATAACAACAACAAAGATGAGGCCAATAGTCTGAATATAAATAGTGTAAACCAGATTTTTAGTTTAATTTTTACAATTAATATCAGATTATATGGTAGGCATTAATGAGTTAATATATTTGATATACAGTGTAACCCGGATATAAGTGACCCGGATATAAGAGAAACCCGGATATAAGAGAGATTTTCTCTGGTCCCAAATTAGAGCCTGTGTTAATGTATATAAAATAGACCAAACCCGGATATAAGAGACTTCTTCTCCGGTCCTGACAACTCTCTTATATCCGGGTTACACTGTAAAAGAATTTAAAATATAGACATTTTAAAATTTTATCTTAAAATACTTTAATGTCTCTCTATATCTCTGAGATGAGGTAGTATGATTACTTGCATTATTTACATTATTCAGACTGTCATCGTCATTGCCATAGTCATAAGGTTTCAGTTATTGTACACTCCAGCCTTCTTCAGGTGATTAGAATTTCAAACCGAACCCTTTATTTCGTCCACTGGGGTAGATTGTTCTAGTTCCACATGCCATGTCTCTTCCAGATGTCTCAGTTATTTCCTTTTAACGCAACTCTCCAAGTTTTGATTCACCACTGCCTGGTATTGAACTCAAAATTCTTTGGGTCTAGTCATTGTATCTAACCAATGTCTTTATCCACTGGGCCATGTGTTCCTGAGGACACATGATCCTTGATCATTGGTTATATCCTTGAGGACACATGGCCCAGCGGACAAAGACAGTTAGATCCAGTGACTAGACCCCAAAAGTTGACCACACCAGTGGTGAATCAAAACTTAGAGAGTTGAGTTAAAGGGAAATAATTGGGACATCCGAGAGAAGCATGGTACATGGAACTAGAACAATCTACCCCAGTGGACAAAATAAAGGGTTCAGTTCAAAATTCCAATCACCTGAAGAAGGCCAGAGCATACAACAGCCAAAATGCTGTGAATATGGCAATGAAGATGAGGATAACAGTCCGAATAATGTAAATAATGCAAGTAAAATACTTTGGGATTTAGAAAGTAAGTTTGGTAGATAAAAAAGTTGCAGACTATAAACTACAACTTTCAGTTATATGGGTGGGTATTCAAATCAAATCCACTCTAAAAAATAAGTTTATTTGCAGAGTGACAAATACAGTTATACAAGAAACGCAACTTCGAGTTTTTTCATTAAATTATTTGATACTTACCTCCCTTGCAATAATTTTGGAGACTTCCCAACGGCGGGAAAATGAATAGTCTCTAACCCAAATTATTTTTAAAAAATAATGAAATATATTTTTTCTATTGAAAACGTTAAAATATTTAAATCATCCGCGCCAATTTAATAATTCAAATATATAAAATGAAAGATAAATTTTATTCAGTATAAGTTTAAAACAAAACAAGAAAATGTGGAATAACAAGTGGACAAATACTTGTTGTTTGTAATTCATGAATATGATTTGGAATAATTTATAAAATTATGTTACTGTTTAGGAAAATTTGAAAAATAATTACTCTAATTAATAAATGAGAAATAATTGTTGTTATATATATATATATATTTGTTTATCGTTAAAAATATATGATATTGGCATTTGATCGAGAGTAAAAGATAGAACTCTCAACTGAGAGGAGATAATATTTATCATTTCGTACAACATAGTGCGTGAAAATGGTGACTGAAGAAGACGATGTTTCGTCCACGTCTAGATGTAAGGATGCTGAAGAATTGACAGTGATGAGTGATGTTAAGACAATCACTGATGATGCCGGGGTAGTTGTTGATGTTGCCGATGCTTCAGCAGCTGCCAAGAAGAAAAAAAAGAAAAAAAAGAAGAAGAAAACCGGTACGTTAGAGAAATTAGCCTTTTTAAAACACTGCTGCTGTTTTTAATTTACCCATCATGGATCGCTTTTTCATTCAAATAAATAACCTTTGACTTTTCTTTTCCAATTTATTTTTGTTATTGATGTAATACTTGTTGGCTAGAAATATGCTTAGGGGAGAGGTGAAGTTTATTTTTTGCAATGTAAACGGTCTATATTTTTTTTTTTAACTCTTTTTGGGAGATGTTAGGGTTTTTTTCTTTTTTTTTATCTAAAAATTAAAATTATCTTTCTATAAATCTGAAATTAATTTTAAGATTTTTATCCCAAGCAAAAGAAGAAAAAAAGTCATTAATGCTCTTTTTCGTATATGTCACCATGTGGCGAAGATGATAATATTAATTTAAAAGTTAATTAAATTCATCTTCTTAATTTACCTGCTTTCAGTTAATTAATATAATTATTATTGTCCATCGTCAATAATTTCTTTTTTAAAAATATTTTTCTTTTTAGTTTTTATGAACAATTTTATGATATCAAATAAAAATAATGCACTAAGTTCTTCCCAAGTTGTTGAATAAATTAATCTAAAAATGCTAAAACAAAAAAAAAATAAATAAAATTAATAATTATTGACAATGATGAAAACTCCGTTTTTGTTGTTATTGGGGGGGGGCATTTTTTTTTTCTTTGTTATCTGTGTAACATTTTTGACACTTTAAAGAATCCTTCAACTCAAATTAATAATACAATACCAATTCGTTTCAATTCAACATCCGACCATGTGGTAAGAAGACGTGTGAAGGGTTGTCTTTTCTTATGTCTATTTAAATAGATCTTCTTATTAAATTGCAAAGAAAAATACTTTTTTTTTTCTTGTTTTAGAATGAAATATAGAATGTAATTATTTTATTTAAAAAAGTAAAGCTAAACATTTAAAAAAAAAATTTCCGTGTTGATTAAAAGTCGATTATTATTATTACCTAAACTTTTTATGAAGCTCCTACTTACTTACTCAAGCAAGAGATTAAAAAAATAAAAAGTGATTTCTCATGATTGACCCAGATTTTTTTATTGTTACCGATGTGGAACATAGTTTGTTTTTTTTTTGTTTTGTTTTTTATATATTTAATTTTGCTTATTTGCTTACCGTCTTGTTCTAACAGTTTTCCAAAAAATGTCTACTTGAACCGGTTTTTTTTTTGTTTTTTTTTTTTTAACTCTTTCCAACCTTTTCTAAAAACTTCTATATCAGGATTACTTTTTGGTAAGAGTAAGACTTATCGAAAAAGCACTCTGGTAAATTAGATTTCAAAAGCAACTTGTAATAAATAAATAAAAAAAGTTCCTCTTGTCTCCAAAAGTAGGTGCCTGTTAGTTAGTGTTACTGTTATTTTTTTGTTTGTGTGTGCTATTTCTTATTTTTTATTTTTTTTTTAATTCTTTCACTGTGGATTCGGTAGATTTCGTTAGCTTTTCTCATCAAGCAAACGAATTAAAATCATTTTTAATCTTCTGATGTTAACATTTAGCAGAGCTGCTTCATTTTAAAATTGTTATACATTCTGTTTCTTACATTGAGCTCATGTTTGTTCTCCTTGAAATTTTAATTATCCCTACCAATTATCGACGGATATCTTTTTATTTTTTTTCTGATCCCTCCACCCCAATCTAAAACATGAACGGCCGATGTCAAGATATTTTGAATTTAACAATAATTGTAGATTATGACCGTGTGTATAATGAGGAAAAATAAACGTGGCGTAGATTTGGTATTAGAATATCCAAGTATGGAGCACCTAGTGAGGGTCGAACTTAACTACCCAATACTAATAAATAATTGGTACACGAACCTGACTAGATTACTTTACATTACCCAACTATTGCCTCTTCTTAGATTTTTAGGGCTTCTTAACAAATTTTAAGCCTTTTAAAATGCTGTCTCGGCGCCTAAACATTTTTTTTTTTTTTTTTTTTAAACATTTACCCCTTGGGCCCGCCGCTAAAGGGACCCACGTGCTTTTGAAAAATTCATGAACAAATTAAATATTTTATTTTTATGAATTTCAGCAACGCCGTCTTGACTACAATAAAACAGGAACTTGATTGCTCAGTATTTAGTATTTAATTTACTCGTTTGGTTATAAAGTGAGAAAATAAAACGTTAAACACATTATTATGACGCTTTTGTTTTAAGTTGTAAAACGAGAAAGTGTGTTATTTTGTTTTGTTTTTTTTACCGGCCGTCTAAGCTGAAAGAAGAAGAAAAAAAAAACCGCTACAACAATTAGGTTAGCCTTGATAATCGACTACTTCATTAATTGAGGTATTCGAGAAAGAGAGAAAGATACGAATCCTCCATCGTATACGTTTAGAAGTTTTCTTATTCTTTCTCTTTATTTTTATCGAACAAACAAATTAAAGAGGTTACTGGATGACGAGCAGAGGCCATGCGATTACAACTTTTCTTTTTAGACCTTCTTCCCCACCACCACCACCAATCTACATCCTCAGCTACTTAAGAGAAAATACTTTTGTTAAGCCCGTCCGGAAACCCACATAGCTTTTTATAGACCAATTCCACAATTATTTCTAAACCCCGTATTTTATGGCTTTTATAATCTTCATAGTTAATCTTTTTCTTTTTTTTTAAGGCTTATAATCTCATAAAGCTCTAATGAGAGATCAATTTTAAAGTTTGAAATTGTTTTTTCAGTAAAAGAATATTTACTTTTTTTTTTTTTTTTTTTTTTTTTTTTGACAATAAAACTTTATTTTCGTTAAGTTTTTGGCCTTTTTCATTACGCTATGCTGTTTTCCCGCGAAAAACTTTACTTTAGTAAAGACACTGTGACTGCAGTGTACAATGAAATCGAATGGCAGTCCCAGATGCACCATTACACGCGTGTGCACACACAAAACGCACAGTATCAGATAAAGAAAAGTAATATTTAAAATACACCAAAAATTAGGAGCGTTCATTTTTACACTGGGTCCAATGATAAAAGCTGTCCCTCAAGCATTTAGTGTTAGGGTTAATAGAACTAAAAAGAGTACCAGTTCAAACAAATGGTACCCTAGATGTGTGCTGTGTTTGTTTTCTGCTCTGTTGCAACAAAGAGAATTAAAAATGTCTTCTAACAAGGGCAATGAGCAGCCAATTATTTTCTGACTAGCATCTATAAATCATTTGTGGGGTTCTCTTACCTGCTGCTGAGTAGCTGGCCTACCAAACCAACAGGTTCTACATCAGCAGCTGACATATACACACACACACACACACACATATATATATATATATATATATATATATATATATATATATATATGCTCAGTCAATAGTTGCTGCTGCACCTTCTTGACTAATGCAAATGATATTGCTAATCTGTGATGTGTTCTCTGCATTGCACATGTCCAGAAACTTAATCTTATCCACCTCCTCCATGCAGACCCCCCGCCCATAACAAAAGGGAAAGGGATGTTTCCCCAAAAATCCACCAGGTGTTTTAAGGGTATTCTCCAACTTCTATGCAGCCATATCTTTTTATTTTGCCCCCTGAAATGTCCAACTAGTTTCAGTCTTTACTTGGGGTGAGGGCCATACTGAACTGTATTGGTAACATGGTCCCTCCAAGATAAATTGGGAGCTATTCTCAGCATTTGTTGTGTTTCTGAGAGAGGGGGGAAGGATTCTTCCATTTTTTTTTGGTGGGGGAGGGGGTCCATGTGCTGTGATCATAGAGCATATAAAGACTGTGGCTTCAATATAGGCTATGTCACCACCATATTATCTGCACATGTATTTGCAATTCCACACTGCCTTTTGTTTGAATTGCTATAATGGCCAATACAAGCATTGGGATTCTGGCAATTTTAGACCTTATTTCAGCCTTGGTTCTGCTTGCAGATTTGGGGTAAGCAGAAGGAAATGATGACTGATCATAAATTGTTTTAAATGTCATTCCTTTACTTTTTGGATAAAATCTCAAAAGTGGATGGTCATTAATTTCTGTTTATAATATAAAACCTACAATTGATTATTAACCAGTTTTAGCTTGTAGAAGTTTCATGGTTTTATTTTAATTTTCTCATGAATCTTAATTATTAAGTTCATAGCAAGTTTTACAACAATAAAATAGCTGTAGAAATTTTCAGCACTTGCTCATATATATATATATATATATATATATATATATGACATTTATGTTCATACATTCTTTTTTATAGATACAAATATTTAAGTGTTTATAATAAACAGTATTAACAACATTTACCAGCTTGAATGTCCGAGAAATTGTCATATAGCCTGATATGCTTTTACCGATTTTGCCACAGAAGAGCATTTCAGTTAGCAAGGTCGATTTTACTGTTTTTAAACTACAGTTTTCCATGATTTTTGGATACGCATCGAGTGGGTATGAATGTACGTGAGAAAATCATGAAAAATTATAAAAATAAAGATGTTGGGCTTTGTCCATTTAACACACACACACACAATATTTCTTGAATATTACTCACTCACTTTTGTCTTACCTGACACTGAATTATGTCACTTTGTGTCGTCCCCGTTTTAACTGACCTTTTCAATCACCTGATGAATATTCATGAACATTCTCAAATTTAAAAACGTTGATAAACCAATGACATTCTTACATTTGCCTTGATAAGGATCTTCAGAGGACAAAATGTGTCAGCTAAGAATAGTTTTTCCTCTTTTTATTCATTTTGTTCCATCACAGATACACTCTATCTGAAAATAATTTACACCCAGTCCACTCAAAAGAAGAAAATAGAGAAACTACCTCCAGATATTAAGATCACCATCTCTAGGAGGTAGAGGGGCTTTCGTCAGTGTGACTAATGTTAACCTCTGAAAGAAATTCACTCCACGACCTTGGTCTCGTGTTTTCCACTGGCATGAAGTTGAATTCTTATATTGAATCAACTGCTAAGTTAGTTCACCATGTCGTGCTAGACATTCTCTCACCCAAATCTATCTTGCACATGAGTCTACCATTCGTTCATACATCAAATATTGTTGCTATATCTGGTCTAGTGTTTTGTCAATGTGTCTGGAAATTCTTAACGAAATCCAAAGAAAAATCTATAATGTTATTGTTCTTGACCTAGCATCTTGACTTCAGTCACTTCCTCATCACTGTAATGTAGCTTCCTTTTTACTTCATCTATAAATGGTAATTGTTCTGATGAGCTTTCTTCATTGGTACCTTGACTTCACAAATTTAAGTGCAGTACTAGACTCGCAGCTGGATCTCATAATTTCATTGTTGAATTTGCCAGTTGGAACCATAAGTTCTATGCTGATAATTTCTTTTCCCATACTTCTCACTTGTTGATCTAAATGTATCTTCAGCTAATGCTTAAATGATTTCTCTCTTTTTTTTTTTATATGGCATGCATTGCTTATAATTTTTAGTCTTAATTTTTTTTATAATTAAATCAGCAGCCTGAACATAATTTATCAACAACAGGAATTGCTTTTTATTTATGTATACTTTGAAGGTTTCATAATGTTTAACCTTCATGCCCATAAAAAAGGATTATTCCTTTGATGTCACTGCTATTATTGTAGATGATTTTGACCCACTTTTTGTTTGTTTTAAAGTGATTCAAATTTTAATAAAATCCAAACATAAAAGTGTATTTATACATTTTTTTTTATTCTTGAGATTTAACAAAAATATGAAACCCTATTTATTGAATGGGAAAAAAATGTCGTTGTCATAGTTATTTATAAAAAGGTAAATAATAAATACTAGCTTAAGTCACCCTATCGGGCGGCATTTAAACTAGCTACTGTGGAGGGCTCTTGATTAGGCTTTCATCACAATAGATAGGGTGGAGTAGATGCAATAGGCAAGTTAATTCAAAATATTAAAATTTTCTTCATATTTTAGGGTATAAAATTTTCCCCAAAATAACATCTGATATGCTTTTGAATGAATTACACATTTTAAACTTGTTTATAGATTGGTGGGCTTTTTTTTTTTTTCTTTTTTTTTTTTAATCGAGAAATGCAAGAAACTATTTAAGCAGCTTAATGGCTTATGGGTGAGTGGTCAGATTGAGAAAGATTAAACTGTATCAACTCTTCTGTTGACTTCTCTCTCTCTCTCTCTCTCTCTACAGGATGATTGAAAAATAAGTCCCTATTTTATGTATAATGTACTCTCCCATCATACATAGAATAAGGAGTTAGCTTTCAATCACCCTGTATAGCTATTTATATTATCATATTTTCTGTGTGTGGGTCTGCCATTCCAACACCCATAGCAGTAAATGGCTTCAAATAATATGCGTTTAAAAAGACACACACACAAACACATATCTTGTCTTGAATATGAACAACTAAATCAATTTTTATTTTTCTCTTTCCAGAAGAAGGAGCTGTTGCCAATGAAGATGAAAATGAGGTTGATAAAATTGCAGAAAAATTAGGAAATACTTTGAATGATAAAAATGGTAAGTGGTCAGATAATTCTTTCTTGTAACATCTGATACCCTGTCGAGTTTAAATTTAGTTTTTTTGGGTTTTTTTTTTTTGGTTTTTTTAATTTTTTGTTAGACAGCAACTTGCATTAAAAACAAATTTTAGAAATTTGCCAAAAGTTTTTTAGAAAGTTCATATTTTTTTTATAACTAAATAATTAAAAATTAGTTCATTTTTAAATGTAATTTTTGTAATATAATTTTTTTTATTAAAAAGGTTCCTATTAAATCAATAAAACAATGTTTCATGCTGTAAGAGTGGCTCCTAGCACAAAGTGGATGTGCTGCCTTTTGAAATGCTAAACCTGCAAATCACTGTTCATGCCAAACTCAACAATACAACCCAGGGAAAGTAATGAAATAGTGACTGTAGGACACAGAGGTCATGGTTTAAGTAAAGAGTAAATTAATGAAAATAAATACCAAAGTTTTCTGATTTCAAATAGTTCTGGGATTATGATGACTGAAAAAGTTAGTTTAGGATCTTGGTTACTACTTTTTTTTATATTTATATATATATATATATATATATATATATATATATATATATATATATATATATATAATCCAGTTAATCATTCAAAGAATAAATCAATAAAGTTAATGTACTTAATGGCGAATTCACTTTGCTAACAGATTAAATAAGGCATTGACTTGCTGAATGACACGATCCTTGTTTTTATTAATTGTAAAATGGATTAGATGTTCGACCCATATTGCAAGTACTTTCGGTAACTGAGCATCTAATCCATTTTATATTTAATAAAAACAAGGATTGCATTGTTCATCAAGTGGTCAGTGAGTTAATGTCTTATTTAATCTGTTAGTGAATTCTCAATTATTAACTTTGATTTATTCAGTTGTTTGAAGACATTTAGTAAAAGATACATGCCTCATGAAAAAGAGCTTTATTTGAGAGAAAAATTGTCATAAATGATCTTAAAACTCTTTGATGTATCTACTTAACCTTTATCACTCTCTGTGTAACTTCATTTGCTGTTAAAAAAAAGTTTATCCTGCCACTGAAGGTGACTGATCCCTGAACAATAGTGTATTTGAATTTCATAGTTGTGTTGTCATATCCTGCTCTGGCAACAGAAAACACCTTTGAGTGAAATTAACAATGAGGCTACTGCAATTTAGAGGCTTTAAAAAAGAATGTAGTGGGAAGGGAAGTCATATTAATAAATGCAAAAGTTTAATGAATCTGCAATTAATATTGATGAGCATCTCAATACAGTGTCTGAAACGTTGATATGCCTGATTCAACTGGTCTTTATCTATTTTGAACATTGTACTATTTTTAGGTACATTGGTCAACTATGCCTGATACATCTGGAAATCTAGGAGGCCATTTATTTTGAATATCATGATCATGGAGATTGTAACCCATACATTTTTGAGTCATCTTAGCCTTGTAAGACGTTACACTTTTGTTGGTAGGTGTATGGTTTTCCTTTGCTCACGCTCTCTATCAAAGGCCTCACAACCCTTTCCAACACCTTATATAGTCAGCAGCATCCACCCTTAATTCCTGAGGAATGAAGTGAGGAGGTATGTCAACTTCCTCATTGCTTACAACTCTTAGAACCATCACAGTTGCCAGAAATTTTGTTTAAAAGACTATTGCAATATCCTTAGGGTCACTGCATAGCCACCTTTTTTACATTTGAGGCACATTTCAGTCAAAGAAGCTATATTGTTTATTTTGTATAACCCCATTGGGTCTTATGCATAGAAACTTATATTGCTGACCTAATGAATGAAAATTGCCAGCTGAACTCCATTTTTAAATCCGGATTCTTTCATGGATGGCTATAACAATTTAAATCTTTGTCTTTAATGATGAATTTTAAAACTGTATAAAGTACTTAATGTATTTTGTTCAAACTGCCATGTTCAAATCACTTTCATCTTTACTATTGTTTTTATGCATTTTATTTAAGAAGAAAAACAATTAGTTTTCTAAAATAGAAAAGTAAATGAACTGGATATATTAGTTCTTTAAATTTCACATTTCATGTTTGTCTGTAAAAATAAAATAAAAAAAAAAAAATTTGCAGTGTCCAGTTTTCTTTTTAATGGCCATTAATTTGATTTACATACATGGCTGGCAGTATTTTCCCTAATTCTCAGAATTTGGAGATTAAATAGAAAATTTATTTATATTTTCTTTTTAAAAGAAGAAACAAACTGGAGATCTGCTTAAGCTTAACTTTGGTGCTTGAGCCCATAAAAAAAAAAAAATTGTAATGTAATTTTCAACATTCTATTTTTTTTTTTTTTTTTTTTTTTAATGTACTAATGCTTTCCCTGCCAGAGATACCTGCCCAAGTGATTGATAAAATTTACATTTTAACCTTCCATTCATTGGGTGATGAACTTGGTTGCTTGATTTCTTCTAAGTGGGGAAAAGCAGGCTGAAAACCAAATTCCTCGTAATGTATTCTGATGAGTTTAAAAACTGTGAGGAGAATAGATATTACAGTGATATCCCAAGTGGTCTATGATTACCCAGCATGACATTTTGATTCTCATAGTTGGGCAAGGGCATGCTCACAAGGGACAAACACTACACTATGAGGAATGACATGAATCAAATAGATGTTTTGTTCAGGGCTTTGTCTAGGTGGGTAGGTAGGTACTAAACAATTCATATGTGGATCTCTTCCCACCACCAACTCCATGTCGATCTACTCTTCCAGGTGTGTGGCTGGCAATACAAATGGAGGGTATCGGAACCACTTTACAGGCAAGGGTGGACCAGATTTAACTCCAGTCTAAACATGATTGTTAATATAAGCCAATACTCAGATACACCCTTTTTTCAGTTTTGTTGCCACTTTATCTCTGAAAATCCCTCATTCACTTCTTTACTTCCCTATTAGCCTTTAGTTAAAATGGATGCTGCTTAGAAGACAATTTCAAAAAGTACCTTCCACTGGCTATCAACCAAACACTTGAAATCAAGATAAAAACAACCCCTTTTTCTATGTGGCAGCGGGTGGTCATAGTATCACAATAACTTTGTTGCTAACTGAGCTACCAAGATAAATTTGATAATGTTTCTTTCTTTTCTTTTTCTTTTTAAGCTCTCTGTATTAAAGGTTTTTAGATATATTGAAAATAAAATTGTTTTAGTGGCTTTTGTCTTTACATTTACAAATTTTCTTTTGCAGATACTGAAACTGCTGGAGATGCCAGTTCAACCAGCAAGAAGAAGAAAAAGAAGAAAAAATGTTAGTCTCATAATTTCGGACACATTTCTCTCTTGCCTGTTTATCAGTACATTCATTTTTGGTTAGGATTGTCTTTTCAAATTTATTAACTTTTTACCTGTTGATTCAGACAGATGATCAAATTTCAAATCTAAATTGTTTGTCCATTTAAAAAAAAATTATTAATAAATTCAATTTAAATATAAGAATCCTCATAAAACTGACTTCAAAGAGTCATATATTTCAGCCTGGTCTTTTCCTGTTAGCCAGGGGTTTGTTGCCAAAGGTAAATTAATTCTTGCAACCAAGATCTCCATTTCAGTTACATTCAAATTATGTGTGTGTACACTTCTGTGTGTGTGTGTGCAGCTATATTTTAATTCAATAATGGATCTAAAATATTTCTACAAGCATTTTAAAAAAAAAAAAAAAAAAAACTTTGAATAATTTTATTTATTACCAAATCCCCATTCTTTGATTTTATTACCTGTTACAGTGTAACGGTACCTGTTACAGTGTAACTGTTGTCCAGACTGATCTGTGTAGGATGGGAATATACTCCAGTGTCTTATTCAAAATCAAATTTGTGTGTGTGACCAGTGTTTGATTGTACACAAGTACATGTAAGTCACTCATTACATATGCACATGCAAAATCATACACAGATGGTGCATGATGGACAGTTCTTTTATCTTATAGATTGTATCATATTGTTTCCATTTATGTTTATTTGTCCCAGAGACTTGGGTTTTAATCCATAATTGAAACGATGAAAAAAAAAATAATAAATGCTAACCTTAATATAAATTTTCATGCCTTACTTTCGTATTTCTAAAATTATGGTGCCCCCTGTAATTCTTACATATTCAAAATGTTACTACAATTCACATGAAGGAAGCTTAAAAGGCCATTAACAAGCCTCCAAAGCACATGGTGTGCATGAAGGAGAAATATATATATATATATATATATATATATATATATATATAGTTTCAAAGGATATAATAAAGGACTGAAATGCAGAAATATAAAATATTTGAATGGAAGCTTATTCTGTAATATACTTTGATCATTTTAATCATAAAATGATAATGCAAAATGAAATTTGAGCTCATGTTGGTATAGCAGGTCAGAGGGTGCACATCCTATGAATGCTCCTGGTGGGGCATGTGCCCCCCCCCCACACACACACACACACACATTGGGAATCATTGATTTAGATTGATGAAAGGGTCTTGTATTGATATGGAATAGTGTGTGAGAAAAAGTTGTATGAATTAAGTAGTCTTGTGTTTTTTTTTTTTTTTTTTTTTTTTTTTTTCTTGCTCGCTCTCTCAATTCAAGTTAGGGTGATTTTTACGAAATTGCTGCATGTGCTTGACCTAATACATTGGTGGCTCTCAAATGTTAGCAACAGTGGCCAACTTAACATTCCTACATTCAGGGAGGAGCTCCTGCAAGATGCTTGCCAGACTGTAAAAGCATCAGTGGTATCCAAAACACAGGCCAGGGCAAACTAAGTGCCTCTGCCCAAACATCTAGGGGTTCAAATAACACTCGAGTGTTTAGTGATAAGAGCAGTCTATCCCTTCTTGTAAGTGATGGTAATTTCTCTTGTGTGTAGGCAGGGAAAGGAACAACCTTTGGCATCATTGTGTGGAGTTCCATCATTTACAATTTATACTTTGGGGTTTACAAGAAATGATAAACAGCTCCATCTACACTTAGGACATGATTCAACCTGTTCTGCTACCAATTCTACAACAGGAAGATAATCTACTGTTTCAGTAGGTGGGTGTCTGTGCTATTCAACCTACAAAATGTTGGACAGCAACCCTGACCAGCACAATCTCCAGACCTGTGTCTCCTTGAACGTGAGACAACAGCTGGCTTTGCTCAATTAACCCACTTACAACTTTGGCTGTATTTTCAATAACTGCATGCGCGCGCGCGCACACACACACACTCGGAGATGCACGTATCCATTAAATCATTACATTTGTGTGAATTTCTGAATATCTTGTTTCTGGTGTTCTAGATTAAAATTGGAAAGAATGTTTAACAAGGGAAATATTCTGTCTATTTTAACCTCCTCCTGAAAATAAAGATTTTTATTTTATTTTTTTTAAACAGCAGCAGCTGCTTCAGCAGGAGACACACCGGCTCCTTCAGCTCCACCAGGGGTTAAAAAGCAGACTGTGCCCCCATCTGTTCCTATTGTGGAGCTATTCCCTGATGGTAATGTTCCTGCTGGCCAAGAAACTGAGTATCCCACACCAAAGCATCCTCTTGATCAGTAAGTAATCTTATACTGGGCAAAATGCTTTTACAAATAAAATTAAAAAAAAAAAAAAAAAAATTAATTAATAAATAAAAGCTTGGAATAATTGTTCCCATGTCAAAAACCTAAAAAGGAGAGTAAATGTGGGTAATTCAGTTTGCCCGTCGCTGACTGAAATGGATTAAAGTGCTTGCTTTCTTCTCAGTTCTCCGCTCTACCAACTGAGCTGTCGCTATTGACCTTTTCCTATTTCTCTCATTAGTACACACGTACGCCGTCACACCAACAATGTGTTTTGTTCTGTCCCATCTTCCTCACGCTCTCTCTATTTATGCCTGCGTCAGGGGCAACTAAAATTTGCATGCGAGACTTACAATCTTATAAATTTACGCTGGCTTGAATTTTTAGTCTTTTTAATTTTTATTTTTCATTGTATGCCTGTCCGCGATATAAGAGTTTCGGAATAATTCATTTTCGCTTTTAACGCCGGTCGCAATCTTTTAACAAGACATGACACGCCAAGCAAATTTACTTTGCGGAAGGTAAGTCTTCTTGTTCCTCACAGTAAATATAAATTAAAGTGAATTGGCTAACATTTGCAAGAGAGATCTTATCTGTTCCCAGAAAATAAATCCTGAGATGTTTGTGATATAACATTACTATTATACATAATCATCTGAAGTAGGCCTGGCTTACAGCTGTATAGAATTGAAATACTGGTTCCTGTATGATCACCAAAGTTAAGCAATATCGAGCTTGGTCAGCACCAATATAGGTGACTGCTTGGAAACACCAGATGTTGTAAACATGGATGTGCAGGTAGTGTAATGGCTAATGAATTTTTAATCAGAGAGCTGAGTTCCAATTCCAGTTGAGATTGTTATATTGGCTTATGTGCAGATACCCTTGAGGAAGGTAGGAATCCACCTCTTTAAATAACCTGCAAAGGTTTGATAAGCCAAAGAAAGAGTAAATCAGTAAAGTTGGCCTGCACAATTAAAACGTGGAGGGCTGCATTGTTCATAGAAAATTAGCCATGGGCTGCAAGAATGAACTTTTGGAGTAAGCTACAGAGTTTGGGCACTAAATCACCTCAAAGAAAGTATGTCTTATTGAAACATATTGGCTGAAGGAAGTCATGCTATCATAAAACTGAACTTTTGTATGTAATCGGTTAACAAATTTATTTTGATTTACTATTTTGAAAACCGTTCACAAGACACAATAATCTTGAGAACTGCATACAGTCATATTTTGGTGCAGGCCTCCCTTATCTGGAGCACAAAATCTGATAGCCTTGATATTCATGCTGTGTGTGTGTATGAGAAATTGTATGACAAAGTAGGAAAAGTTTACTTGTGACATGTTTCATCCCTCTTTATGTTGAAGGGACTGCACGATGGCACGTGGAACTAGAAAGAAAAGTCTAGCCCAGTGAGCGAAATAAAGAGTTCAGTTCGACATTCCAACCACCTGAAGAAGGCCAGAGCATACAACGTCCGAAACGTTGTAATATGGCGACAGAGATGAGGACGATGGTCCAAATAATGTAAATAGTATATATTGATAGAATTGGATTGATTTTGGTAGATTCTATTTACAGATGGCCAGAAGTTATTAATGTTACTGATAGGAAAAATACTCTTATAAAACCAGATTTGTGGGAATTTTGTCTGTCTGAATGTAGTAACAGGGTTTTGGTATCCAGTTAATGCTCATGAATTTTATGACCACAGTCTGTTGTTTGTTAGAGAAATTTGGCTGTATTCCTTCTAAAACACCAGTGTCACAGACAATTTAATGGAATTGCTGAACTAAATGGAGCAAACAATTAAAAAGGGGTTAAGTGCATTCACTCCACAAATATAATAAATGTTTTTTTTTTTTTTTTTTTTTTTTATAAATAGCAACAAAAAATCTTGAACTTTGTCAAACAAACTGGGAACACAATCTCCTTTCAGGGAATGAACTTAAATCAATGTAGCATTGTCACTCGATCCTCTGTAGGCCAAACTGGTGTTTGGCAAACAACAGCCGTCACTTTATAGTTGGTCTCATCACTTGTCTTCAGGACAATAGTCCAAAGTTGCATAGAAGCAATCAAGGACGCAAAAATGCCAATTTAAAAATATATTCTATCTACTATTGATCTCTGAATCACTTATGATAATTGAAAACTAGAAACATATAACCTCTAACCTTTTAGAATAAGCATTTAATCTACTTGAGTATTAAACCTATGCAGGTTTTTTCATTGCAGTATTTGAATATAAATCAATAGAATTTGTGTGTGTGTCTTTGCTTGATGGTAGGCAGAACAAAATATTATTTCTTTCTTTAAAGAAAAAGAAAATCATATAAATACTAATGGAGGAAACTGGTTCTTAAAGTGCAAGCATCTTTTTCCTAATATGATTAATATGCAATGAATTGATTAACACTTACAGGAGGAGCAAAATGGAGGGAAGAATTTTTCCAAAATGTATTTTAAAAAGATCTTGTAACATTATCACAATTTCTTGTTGAGAAAGGATATATATGTCCTTAATTTCTGATTTTTAACATCTTTCCTCATGCTTATATTATTTAAAAGGACTACTAATATACAATAGATATTATTAATCTTATCAATGTTATTTTTGTTTTCATTTTATCTCTAATTTCTTTCATCTGCTTTCCATATTTTTGAAAATATTAACACCTACTCTTTTAAAATTGTTATAACTTTCTTGGCATTGTGTGTAAAGATTTTAATTTTTGTACACTTATAAAAGAACGACTGAATAATATTTTGATGTAATGCATTATGTTTTGCATGCATGATTTGATGTCGAAAACAAAAGATTGAAACACAAAAAAAAAATTAAAAAATACACAATTTATTCAAAATACTTTAACTTTCTTACTCCTTGTGGAGCTCTGGGAGGGGGTGCAGTAAGAAGCAAAATTACTAAGAAGGCTTACATTTCGTCAAAAAAAAAAAAAGTGACCTGTTTCCTCATGTTTACATACGAGAAGGCACTAGCATTCGTTTGCTCTTTTTTTCACCTGACTCATTTATTTGTTTTGTTGACGAATAAATATATTTCGTCATTTATAAATAGACAAAATAATTCACCTTCAGAAAGGCTATCAGGTATATCGATGATCGCCAGTAGCTTCCATAAAATTAGTCTGGCATGGATGATAGTAGCTGCTAGTAGTCATCATCACTTTCTTCCACGTCACTAGCATGGTTATCATCTTTGACAACTTCACCATCAATATCCACTCGGGTAAAGCCTTCAAAATCATCATCGGAGTCCTAATCAAAGAATAACTCCTGAATAAAGGCTTTGTTCGATATTGACATGGCCATTTTTGTTTGAAAAAATATCACCAAAAAAAAAAATTAACATGGGTTTTATCGGTATGTTACCTCATGTAGAGTCTAGGAGAATTCAAAATAGTGTTGGAAAATGGAAGTTTAACATTGTTCCAAAGCAGTAGTAGGTGATTTCCCACTTAAATTACCAGAAATAACAGTTGATATAGCAGCCGTCTCAAGGTGACAGAATGCACCTGGAGTAGCAAAGGGTGAGAATTTTATGACGACAATTTTGTCCTGCAGCATGATAAAGGTTAATTTCACTGTTTAATAAAATAAAAAATAGAGATAGCAACTCAAACAAGTGAACTCACTGACAGTGATAAGATGTATATGCTTCATCTAAGATTTAGAAATAGAGGCCTACACTTGATGTGTTGAGAATTCTTTCTGATAATCGAATAAGAAAAAAAAATCACTATCCATTACGATTAATGTATTTGCAAAAGGGCAATGTTTTTGTGAAACGATACTAAAAAAAATTTTTTTTTTTTTTTTTTTTTTTAGTCGAACAGCTAAAGATCGATTCACAAGTGCAGAGAAAAGAGCCCTGGACAGGGCTCATGAGAATATTTACCAGGAGATTCGTACTGCAGCTGAAGCACATCGGCAGGTATATCAGATTTGCGCACTTTTTTTTTTTGTCTATATGTATTGTGTATCATCAATTCTATGATGGGTAGAGCATATAGTTTAGAAACTGTTTTGTTTTTTTCTGGCATTAAACTTAAGTAAATCTAGTTCTGAGATAATTATATTATGATTATGAACAGTCTGTTGAATGGGGGTTTTGGACAGTGATATATAACAGGAAACAAGCAATGAACCAATACGCCTGTTCAAAAGACTGTGGAGGGGTGTATAATGCTGTTACTGCTTAAAATAACTTTTTTCTTTTTCTTTTTCTTTTTTTTTAACTATTTCCAAATCTGTCTGTATGTCTGTCTCGACAATTATAAGTTGACATTTGGAAAAATGTTCATGAAAGTATGTTTTGAAAATAATATCCAATAATGCATTATCGGATATTATTTTCAAAACATACCTTCATGAGCATTTTTTCCCAAATGTCAATCTCACATACACACATATCTCTGGTATGTTAAGACAATCTTTTCCCTGGTGACTAGTGTTTTAACTTTTTGGAGTGAAAGATATTTGGAAAATGGTCCTAATTTTGGTCACTGACTATTTATGCAAGCCAAAATATACACTTTTGTTTTCTTATTTTGTTTCCATGCCAGATTTTATTTTTGAGTGCAGGTTGTGATTTGAATAAAAGGAAATACTGGACATTATTTTAAATTTCCAGTAATAAATCACTTTGTTGTAGAATTCTCTCAAACTAGATTAAGTGATGAAAGGAACTTTCCAGAATATTTAATAAAGTGGTTAGTTGAATAAAGATATCCTGTGTCACTTTTCCAGTGGACAAAAGTATTGTTCTTGCCAAACTATTTTAAACTCTAGAACAGTGCTAAATTTTTTTTTTTTTTTTTTTTTCCTCCATTTTTATCTCTTACATTGAACATCCTGTCTATAGTCTCTACAAATTTTTCTTTTATCTTGTATAGGAAGCTTAGAGAAATTAAAAGAAATCTATGATCAGAAAAAAAGATCTTATACATAACCATTTATCAAATGCATTAGTCTTACCTAGAAATAAGTTCAATCACATGTTTGATCTAAAAAAAATAAAAATAAGTCATACTTGTTAAAAGAGTAACTTAAATGGAAAATTCTTAAGTGCTACTATTGAATCTAACCAAAATATAAATCTACGATCTGGATTTATTTTAAATCTTTCCTAAAAGAAATACTCCTTTCCCAAGCCAACAAACATGGTTATAAAAATTTTAAATAATCAAAAGAAAACCCTCTTAAAACATCTCTTTTTTTTAAAATACATAAATTAATTTCTCTGACTAAAATAAAATTTTAAAAAGAAAACATTTACTCACTTTTGCTTATTAGTCTTTAAATTATGTCACTTAGCCTCATCCATAATTTACCTCGACCCTCTGTTAGTCTAATGTATATTTATAAGCATTTCTTAAATTTAAATGATAAATATATAGTTTTAAGATATGCTATATTTATGGGTTAAAGTGCTCAATATTAGAGTATGTAAATATAAAAGTGGACACTGAAACCAGCAGCCTGTTTCATGCTTAAACCAAATCATGAGGCCTGACGATTGCATTTAAACATGAAACAGACTTGACACTGGGTGTTGACTTCAGTGACCACTTGTATAAAATTATGAAACATCAGGAACATACTTCTTTTTACTAGAACTTCTCTGTCTAATAAGTTACCTGATTCTTTTACAGACACGGTTGTACATGAAAGATTATATCAAGCCTGGAATGAAGATGATTGATATTTGGTAAGTAGACATACAAGATTTGGGTGAATTTGTTTCATGAAATTGTGTGTGTAGAGAATTTTTTAACTAATGTATTCTTTTTATTTTCCTTATGTATACTGACAGTTCATTTCATGATTAAGACACATGGCCTGAAGTTTGTATTTAAGCATGAAACCTTTCTAAAAGATAGTGGATTTTCAGCAACGCTAACATACACAGCACAAAAAAAAGGCCAACAGAAAAAGAAACCCCATATCGTCTAATCCGCCATATAACAAAAATGTAAACAAACAGATAAAATATAGTAACAAAAAAATAATAAAGTAATTAATAAGAGTTTTAAAAAAAAAGTCAAACAATGCTGTAAAATAGCCATAAAACAGCATTTGAATCCACACTTATTTCTATTGAATAGCCCCTAAAATAATTTGAAACATCAGTTACCACCCACTCAGTAACTCTTTGAATAATACAATAGACCTACCCATAATGCACCATTAACCAGCATGTATAAAATAACATGACCTGAAGATTGCATGAAACACTGCGACTCTGCTAGGTGTTGACTTGTGTGCGTTTAATATATAAAATGCTATAATAAATACCAACTTACAACACTATCTCAACACAAGAGACTTTTCCAAGACCATATAAACACTTAAACAAGAGATTATAGCACATTTCCAAATGCAGACACAAAACCAATCTCCTACTGCACTATCTACAACCATGACATGGCTCAAAAGGCTACATAAAATCCTATAGCCTAAATCTAATAAAGTTTGTTTCAAATAGTAAAGTTTAGGACAAGACAATACATATATATGAAGCAAATAAATGTGTATATAAATAAATAAAATAGACTAGCGTTGATATCTTGGAGCATAAACAAAAGAACAGGGTAGGGCCAGTTTTCTCCACTCCTCACTTTCCTTAATCACAATGTGGCCTATAGACAGAGAGCTTGCAAAAGGAAGTGTCACATTAGCTTGAAGATTGCTTGAAAACTGTGAAACCCTCTTCCCCATAAATATAGCAAATAAGTCACTTGATTGTTGGGTAGAATCACATTACAAGTGCTTTCAACCCTTTTTGGTTGTTTCAAAAGAATATATCAATGAGCTAAATGTTTCTGTAGTGTGGAAGAATCACTCACCCTCATTGTCTTTATCCCTGTCCAAAACAGGGAAGTAACATACCTTCACTTCAGCCCTTTTATTAAATCCGACAAATCATCTGACTAGTCTTCACTTACTCCTTTCCCACTTGTTTCTGGTCTGTTCCATAATCTGTCCAAGAAAATGTCTTCCAAACAGAATAGAACATCCAAAAAAGATGCCCTCTTTCATTGTTGCTGATTTTTAATGCTGCCTACTTACCTGCAATACATCTTGCATCTTTTCGTTAATGAAAACTATAATCTCGCATTGTTCAGTTTAACTTTTCTATTTTTCTTTATCTGGGGAAGTAAAAAAAAAAAAAAAAAAATCCTTTCTCTTTTCTTCAAATAACATTTAAATGGTCGATTTTTCAAGTGTTTAATATTATTTTAAAATTTAAAGGAAAAAAAAATCGTGCATTTTCTTTTAGCTTATGTTAGGTTTAATGTTCCTAACTGAATGATGTAATTCATGCAAAGAACTTGTTTGTTTTGACAGCGAAACCTTAGAAGGAATAGCAAGGAAATTAATCAATGAAAAAGGTTTGGAAGCTGGTTTGGCTTTTCCAACCGGTTGTTCATTGAATCACTGTGCTGCTCATTACACTCCAAATGCTGGCGACAACACAGTTCTGCAATATGATGATGTATGTAAGATTGATTTTGGAACGCATGTCAATGGTAAGTCAACATTTAAGATTCTTCAGAAATATCATAAAGAAGAGAATGTTCTTAATTAAAAAATAAGATTGAGAATTAAGATTATGATTATTATAATAATTCTTTTTTTTTTTTTTTTTTTTTTTTTTTATTCAAAACAAAGAAAACAGATGAATTTTCTTAGTTGTTTATTTCTATTTAAATTTTGGATCAAATCTAGAATTACAATTTGACAGAGTTTAGCAAACATACCTGAAAAAAAAAACAGTATGTCAAAAGAGCTTTTTTTTTTTTTTACCTTGGCAATGCTATTAACATATACTCCTCAGCAAATTTTATTATCAACAAAAAATATTAAACTCTATTGGATTATTTTTTTACAAGAATAATTTTACACTTACGGGATTATAAAAGTATGTGACCCAGCTACAATGTAATAAATGCTATGAAAACACACACACACACACACACACACACATATATATATATATATATATATATATATATATATATATATATATATATATATATCTTAATTTTATAACCTCTGTCAACTATAGAACAAGAAAATTTTAAATGAACATATGAGTAATTGTAATTATAAATTTTCTTTTCACATTATTTTATATCTCAGGCTGCTTAGTTTTAACTTTTCAGAATCTTCTTTCTCTCTCTCAATTTGAATTTTTTTTTTTTTTTTTTTAGGTCACATAATTGACTGTGCCTTTACATTAACCTTTAACCCCAAATATGATGACCTGATAAAGGCTGTGCAAGATGCCACAGAGACTGGCATAAGGGTAAATGATTTTTCTATTATTGGAAGTGTTTAACTATCCATTTGTTAGCAGGGATGCTTTGGGGCATGAATATGCACAACAGATCAAGTTCAACTTAATTGGTGGATGAGTTTGATATATAAAGTTCAATTTGTGTGTCTGCCTGAAACTCTGATATTTCAATATATATAAAGTTGATTGTCAGTGTGTGCTTGTGCAGACCTCACATAAAACAGACGTCAAAATGTTTTAACATTTTTTGCCTACCAGCATTTGTCTTGTACCTTGGCCAACTTACAATATCTTGCTTGATATGTATAACTACATATTTAGCTTTAAGAATCATATTTTGTTTTTAAATAACTGTTTTTGTATCTGATTCTTATCTGCTTTTTTGATCTTTTATAAACTGTTTTGCTTTTATGATTAGTTATTCAAAAGCCATTTTATTTTGTGAAAGTGGTAACCGCCTGAGCATTTAGATCACCGCTTAATTTTTAATACATTTTGAAGACCAAGCTGATATTGAAACTTGTAATATGCTGAATGTAATAAACAACTTCCAAAATCTTTAAACCTATCAAACTGCTTTAATTACAATAACTTCACTGACATTTTCCAGCAAACACAAATTTCTTAAAGAAATGACTGCATAATGCAACAGAACAAAGGAAAGGGACTTGACCCAGGCAACACCAGGTATTGTTGCTAGTAAATAAAAAAAAAAAATAAAAAAAAAAATTTTAAAACATTATTCTACAGATTTAAATTATAGCAATTTGCCATAAAACATTAGAATTTTATCTCCTGAAGATCAATTTGATTTTATTGTGTGTAAGTTGGATGAGAATATGGCAGAATTGGAAATACATAAGACAATTTAGGAGGGGAAAATTAACCTTCACAAGGGGGCAAGGTTATCATTCACAATTCTTATTAAATGTAGGTTTGTTCTTTCTTTGTTGACATTGTGAGTAAAATCAGGTGAGGATCTTGCAGGATCTGAAATACAGAAGACATTTTTGGGAAAAATTTCATTTGCCATTCCATCAGATTCTCATCCAATTTTTTACACCTATTGTCAACCTGGAAAAACAAACCAACATTTAATAGAACTCCTTTCCTTGTGTCATTCTTGTGAAATAATTCTTTTGAGAATGATAAAGGAGCATTGGCAAAATATGCCATGGTAAGAAATTTTCAAAATTGTCTTATATCTCCTTTTTTTTATTTTGTGTGTGTGAATTGTGTAACAGGTGAGAATTTTAAAATTTTGAATTTAATTTAAAATCATTACATCATGAAATGGCTTAAACATCTTATTGTAGGGCTAAACTATAATGTGATATTTTTGAAAAGTGCAATAAACCTTATCACGGTATTGAAAACGGTCTTTCTGCAAGATCAAAGTGAATTCTAAATTTTGAATTAGTTTCAGATAAATTCTTTCTTGTTTAGAAAATTAACTATTAATCCATTTTCGGGTTTTATTCAAAATTGTCATCTGTGTCAGCAATTGCAACTCCACAAAACTTTTTTTTTTTTTTTTTCTCTCTCTCTTCTAATGTTTAACACAACAGACAGTAGTAAAAATTCTGTATATTTAAGCTTAACCGTGAATTGTCTACTAATTTAGTAAATGTTTACTTGTAGTAAGGCAACTCAAAGCTATTGTTCCTCTTAATAATTAGCTAGTATTACTAACAAGGTTGCATATTGTTACTTGTGAATCTATTGCTGGAATTCTTTAACTTCGTTTACAGATTTGATTTAATTAAAACTAATGGAACCTGTGTTATCTCAATTTACATCTTAGATGCAAAAAAAAATGTTATGGTTTTTATTTCTCCCTCCCCCCCCCCCCTTAGCAGTTTCTAAAATGTAAAGAGTGTCTATTGAAGAGAATTTAGTCTTAACTAAATCAGTTAATTTTCTCAAATGCAAAAAGTGGTTCTATATAACTCTTTGTTTTGTGATCTTCAGGAAGCTGGCATAGATGTCAGGCTGTGTGACATCGGAGAGGCTATCCAAGAAGTCATGGAATCTTATGAAGTGGAATTGGATGGGAAAACTTATCAAGGTAAGATTGTCAATATTTTGTGTGTGTGTGTGTGTGTGTGATGCTTGTACCAAGACCAATTTTGGTTTGTAGATGATGTTTTTCTCTTTCTCCCCAACCCATTATTTTTTTTAAACAGATATTTAATACATCCCAGGGAGTGGTACCAAATTTGTCTTGCTAGTTCAATTAGCAACTGAGTTATGAACCATTCAAAGTTTGTCAGATTTCCCATCTTGAGTGTGATTGGGGCAGAAGCCCATTTTAATAATGTAGATATTTACTTGACCTCCCACTGAGTCAGGTTGTGACACAAGGTCAGTTTTTAACATGGAGACCCGATTGTTTTCACTCGGGCCGCTGGTCTTAACTGGTCTTGGCTTGTCATAGCTGGTCCAGGCTGGAGCCAGTCCAAGCTAGTCCTAGCTGGGGTACCACCAGCCCAGGGACGAACCTGTGCCATGTAAAATGTATATGAAGATGTAGGCCTTCAAATAAATGAAAAATCATTATAAATGCAATGTCATTAAGTTGTAAAAGATAATGCTAATGGAATTAATATTTAATACCAGCCTAAATGAACTGGGGGGGGGGGGTGAATGTCACATTCTGTCCTAAAAACGGTGCCAAAATAACACAGGAAGGCAACTTTGGCCATTCATATAAATTTCAATTCTACAGTTAAGTCATTGAAACTTCTTAATGTTTCATAGGATGTTAGAGATTATGCTGTGGGGGGGTTACATCAGTAAAAGTAGTTCTTATTTCACCATGTAAGTACAGACAAGCAAAATCTGATAGGATAAAAACTTAATTTGCTTTTTTTTTTTTTTTTTAAGTATCAGGTAGTACAAGCCTGAAACTTCTTGGGGGGGGGATGAAGAATTCAATGAAAGTTATTTTGTCTGACTTTTTCTCATAAATATATTTGGTTTTTGAAAATGTTTTAAATTTATAAAATTTTTGACTCCCGAAAAGGGCTGACATCAAAACTTTGAAATTTGTTATACAAAAGGAATCGGTGGTCAGTTTTTCAAACATGCTTATTGTAAAGTCTTAAAGCTCAATTTTTAAATTTAAAAAAAAAGAATTGAAATGAATAAAATGACATTTATTGGAACTGATGAAAGACTTTCTGAGCAGTTTTAACAACCCTTACTGTACTTCCTCTCCTAATGGTGATTTGCAGTCTGAATTATATTTATTTTTTTTTTTTTTTTTTTTTTTTTAGGCTTCTATAACCAATATTTTTGGGACATTCCAGATTTTACCATCATTTGAAACTAGCATTACATGTATGTTCCATCTTAAGACAAAAGTTGACTCGACCTGTGCAATGTCACCTACTAAAGGCCATCAGAAATAATTGTTTCTACTCTTAGTTGGAGCTAGAAACTTTATTAATTCACTGGTTGTAGGTGTAATGTCAATGACTTGGCCAATATAGAAACTGGAAGCATACTATATGGCAGCCTATTGGCTTTCTCTCTCATATCTGAAAATCACATGATATGGTTCTTCATCACAGCTACCAGAGTTTGTCACTGGGTTACATGTGATGTAATTTCAATGGCAGCTAGTTTCAACTACAAAAGAGCGTCATGGGAAGAATCTAAAAAGGCTCTTATATCATCTCCGTTAGTGGCTAAAATTTTCTTGGCTGTGTTAAATGGTTGTTGAACTTGCTTCATCAATCTTGACTATTCCATCCTTGTATTACCATAGTTCACAGAACCCTGCAAAAATCTACAAGTAAAAATGTACAATTCTTGTATCACAAAAGAAATGGGGGGGTGGGTGCTCCTTAAAGATATTAAAAGAATTTTTTTGTTAAATCATTGTCTAAATCTGTGAGCTCTTTGCCTATTTAAGTGCTTCCCACATGGTCCTTACAACCGTAACAGTTACAGAAATCTGGTTACAAAATAGATAAAAACCTTACCAGAACTAGACTCAAATTCATTAATCTTTAAAGGTTACATCTTTTTTTCGAATAGCAACATTTGCCCTTGAATTGTTATTGTTGAATTAGGTGTTAAAATGTCCTGTTAATTAAAATTTATGTTTAAAAAAAAAAAAAAAAATGCCATAAAATAAAACCCACTTTCAAAGTTAAAAAAGTAATATTTGCTAATTACAAGAAATATCCATTTTAAAATAAAAATGTTTAATTTTAGAAATTATATATAATTTTTACAGACCCATGATAGTTCAACTGAAAAATATTTCCTTTTTATTATTTTCTTATTTTTTATAAAATGTACCAAGTCTAATTAAAAATAACTTAAATATTCAATTTTTGGGAGCTAATCCCAAAAATTAATTAGTAAATATAAAATTTTCAGACCTTTTAAAATTACAATATTTTATGTACACAAATGTAAGATTTATAAAAATAAATATATACATACACATTTTAAAATTACAATACTTTATTTCAATTTTTACTTGCACAAATTTTCTTTCTCCCATTGACAAATATGAGATATATTATAAATGTACATTTAAATATTACATTATTTTATGGGCACAAAGTTGTTATGGACAAATAAGAGTGTGTAAAATTAAATTAAAATATGTATTACTAGTTTATTTTTTAATGCCTATTTGCTTACACAATAAGTAATTTGCTTTATACAACTTTAGAATAAACATAATATATAAGAGAAAAATTTAAACTCACCTAGAAACTCCGTCAATGAAACAAGTTGGATTTAAAAGCTCCAAAGCTTGTAAAACGGATGTTGGTCAGGGCGGCCAGCAAATTCAAATTTCAAACACACCTCCTTTTGTGTTTGGTCCAACTTTGAGTTGGACAGAGTGATATGAAACCAACTGATTATTATATTTTTTCTTTAAGATGGGGCTATTTTGATATGCATAGGAACACAACTCCAATCTCGACAAATTTCAAAGTATAAACATAAAATTCTCTGATTTTAAAATGCAGGAAAAGAAGTGCCAGTCACTGGAACATGACCTCATTTAAAAAGACCTGGAATTTAAAAAAAAAAAACAAAAAAAAAAACTAATTATCACACAGCAGAAAGAATTATCTTTTTATAAAGAGAGAATATCAAATTTTCTTTGCATACTGATTTTATCAAAATAACTTTAAAAAATACTCTAGACATTGTCAGTTGAACTTAAAGAAAATTTCTGTTTTGACCCATTTTCACACTAAATTAGGCTGATTTTGAATACCTACTATTGGAGAGGCTTAAGATACACCCACTACATCCCCTGCAGAGGTAAGGCCTTCCACTCTCCCAAAAGGAGGTGGCTACCTTTTGTGGGTGTGTGAGGCCTTGTCCGAAGCTTTTATTTGGCCCCCAGGAGTAAATGCAGGATTGGATGTTGATAAGTTCAAAATAGATCTTTATCTATAGATTTTAGTTAACTTGGTTATCTTAGGAAATATATTTGCTTTTATACAAGTTTAATTATAATGGTTATGATGTGGCCTGTGAATTTTAAAATAAAATCTCTGTCAAAGAATTCATTTCTTGATTAAGACTTACAACACCCCCTCCCCTTATTAACATTGGTTAAGATTGCAGTTAAATCATTCTCAGTGATATTTATCTATTTTAATTGAAATAAATATTTGTAATCAAAATTGATGTTTGTGATTCTTCAGATTATTTTTCAAATATGCACATGGCACAAAATCTATGAATCTAAGCAAATGCATTTTATTAAGTATGGAATTGGTTTATGCTTTTTTGGGAAACCAACTCTTTAACTTAAAAGCTAAGATTAAATTTTAAAGCTTAATCAGGTGAGCTCTGCTTATGATTTCTGTACTTGAGTTTAAATATACTGAAAGCATTCTGGAACTTTTCACAGGCTATTATATCAAGAACAATAGCCTTCCTTTTAATTATTGACAATGAAATATCTTGTGTCTATTTATTATAACACTGTCACTTGTAAACATATTTTTTTTCTCTCTCTCTCTTCAGTGAAGTCTATTCGTAATTTGAATGGTCACATGATAGGTCCATACAGAATCCATGCTGGCAAGACTGTGCCAATTGTGAAAGGGGGAGAGGCAACCAGAATGGAGGTGAGTCTGTTGCATCTTGTTATTGATTTAATGCTCAACTGGCAAATCTTTCGGGATAATCTCTTCAGGGAAATTTTTTTTTTTTTTTTTTTTTTTTAAATAAGACCTTTATTCTCAACGTGTCTTGATTGTGAAATGTTGTTTCAAGAGAAATTTAATCTGTAACAGAATATATAATTGCCTGTGGTTATATAAACCTTTTTTTCCCTCTCCATGTACACATTTCTGGAATATTCTGTCAATTATCCTAAATTGGCAGTTACTGCTCTGCTCACCTTTTTTTCTTTTTTTTTTTTTTTTTTTTTTTTTGGATAAAACTTGTGCATGCAATGCAGAGTATTTACAGACATACCTTTCTTGGAAACTTCTGTTATCAGATTTAATCAGGGCTTTATATTCTCTACATAATTTTAATTCATTTTCTATAATATTTGTCAGAAAATTGGCATCACTTCCTTTTGTTGGCAACAGGAGAGGTAAGCTTGGTGGTGTTTATCAGTATAGATGCTGTCAGTTGAGTGCTTTATAAGGCCTTGGCAAATAAATAGGATTTCTCTTTTCAATTTTGTTTTCTGTGATTTGACCATTTTATTAGTGGTAGATTCATAAAAAATGTAATCTATGATCTTCCATAATAGTCACTGTTTTTTCTCCGTAAGTTTTCAGTTTGTCTTTAGTTTTTCATCATGACCTGGTGTAAGGGCCAAAAAATCTGGCCTGTCATTTAATTTCAAATCTGTAGCTTTTCTTTTTTCTTTTTTTTTTCTCTCTCTCTCATATATATATATATATATATATGAAAATGAACCCAAATTCTTTTTGTCTTTTCTCACAGGAACTTGAGTTCTATGCTATTGAAACTTTTGGCAGTACAGGAAAAGGTGTTGTTCATGATGACATGGAATGTTCTCATTATATGAAGAATTTTGAAGTTGGGCATGTCCCACTTAGGTAAGCACCGAGACTTTCTTGTTTGTTCATGTTTTCCTTTTTTTTTTTTTTCTTTTTCTTTTTCTTTCATGCAAAACTATTTCAGTTTCCTGATAATGTTTTTATTTTCTCTATTCTTCATTCTGTATAATGAAAGCTGAAATTTTTTTTGGTAAGAATATAAAATGTTGATTGATTAATGCTTTTTTCAAAAACATAAATAGATTTAGATTAGAGATTTCAGCACAAAACATTTGAAAATGAGATTTTTCCCAAATATTGGAAGTACATTGTGTTTGTGAAATTAAAGTTTAAACAGTCAGTCCAGATTTAGGCTTATATTCTGCTGCTAAATTTCCTTGTCAGCAAGGGTTTTATTTAGCTGTGGGTCCCTCCCCAGTGAAGAAAAAAGGTCACTGGAAGATTCCAGTATAAACTGGGATGACTGTCTCTATCTGCTGATCCATAATGTGTTTGTTTTTTTTCTTTATTCTATAAGATATGTGTTGTAAAGTAGTTTTCACAGTGGAGGCTTGTATTTCACTAAGTCATCCTAAATTAGGTTCAACGTACAAAACGTTAGGAACTTGCAATAATAGTTAATGACACAGCAATCTAGTTGTGATGGTTGATACATCAATGTCCGACATCGACTGACTCGTTCAACTCCACTGAGCCCAACTGGCCACCGCTACTACTACTACTAATTATTATGTGTGGGAGAGTCTATTACAATAGAATAGGTAATGTTCTGGTATAACAATATGTAAATAACCCAACATGGATTCTTGGTTCCACCAGGTCTAAACTTCATGGATAGAACCTGCTATACCACTTACATTGTAGCAAAACACCCACATTCCCACTGTATTACATTGGCAAAGAAGTAAGTTCTACTCAGATTCCCACGAACCACTTCCCTGTGGAACAGATGCCCAAGAGGATGTTTCTCCAATCACTACAATCTTAATCTGTTCAAGTCTAGAGTCAGTCATTATCTTCCCTGCCTATCCAGATAAACTACCCTCTGCCTTGAGTGGTCTCCGGGCCTTGTACAGGATGAACTTTACTAGGTTTTTTTGTTTTTAATTCCTGCATAAAATTATTGATATCTGTCTTATATTTTTAGTTCATGTGGTAAACATTTTTTTTCTTTTTTTTTTTTTTTTCCCTCACTCGTTTATGAGAGGCAAAAAAAATCTGTAAACACTAAAATAAACAAATAACCAGTATCATAATAATTTATTCTAATAACCAAGGATTTTCAAACAATATGCCGTCCAATATAGTAAAATTATGAATATAAAATTAAACAAAAATGACTCAAAAAATGCATTAGCTAATTTATCACTTTCTCGCAGAACTCCTATCAGCCACTTGAAGAATCCTAGGTTTTCGAGACACACTACTCTATAGTGCCTCAGCATTGGTTAAAATGACAATGAAAATAAACGTTTATGTCTCTGTTTAAGAATGGAAGTCATGTTATTGAAATGTCAAAGATTTTGTTTTTTCACGCTGTATTCTTCTTTTCATAGGGTGGCCAAGTCAAAGCAACTGCTGAATGTCATTAACCAAAATTTTGGCACTTTAGCATTTTGTCGCCGCTGGCTAGACCGCCTTGGACAGACCAAGTATCTGATGGCTCTCAAGAACCTCTGCGATTCAGGCATTGTTGTCCCTTACCCCCCACTTTGTGATGTCAAGGGCTGCTACACGGCACAATTTGAACACACCATACTGCTGCGGCCAACCTGCAAGGAAATCATCACTCGCGGACCAGATTACTGAGCAGCAGTGGATAAGCAGGAGGTGCCAGCAATTGACACGGGAAGAATTTGTGGTGCCCTTCTTTCTTTCAGTCAGGCTGTTATTGTCACGTGGGGCTGTAGGTGACCATCCAGTAGTGGAAAGGAGAGGCATTGCCTAGTTATTCAATTTTTCTTTTTGTCATTATGCACTCTTTCATATCAGCTACTTCCAAAAGAAGGAAGAAATACATCAAGTGGAAATGAAAGTTGGATATTTTAATTTTTGGTTGAGTAATATATTAATGGTAATGGCTGGTTTTACAGATCGACTGAAAGAAACAAACCTGGCTTATTTTCAAGGATTTTTTTTCCTTTTTCTCTCTCCCTTTCTTTTTTTTTTTTTATTACTTAATAGTTTTAAAAGAATTATTTGAAGAAATAAATTCTTTACTTACCCTCCTCCCGCCAAAGTGTCCTCCTCATCCAGAAACACTCGTTTTCTATAAAATAAATTTGCTTGTAAAACATTGCACATTAACAAATAAATGATTATAAAAAAAATTTCATCTTGGTTTTCTTATTTAAACTTTTGCTTACCTGTGCAGATGCTATGGTGTTTGCTACCTTTTGTATATGCTAACATTTTATTGGTCATTAAAATAGCCTAAATGCCATCTTCAGTGCATGAACGATGTGGGGGAGGGTCAAAACTAACTTAAACTGAATTTGTTTTATGGCTCATACCAGTAAAAGATTATCCAAGTAAAGCTACATGCAGATCTTGCTGAAAAACAATTTAATTCCCTCTATTGAGAATGTCTAAAACATAACTAGGAAAAAAGTATCACCTGAAGAAATGAAAACCTTAGAGAAATGTTGAAAAAAACAAGGGACCTTGCAAAGCAAGGAACACTACCTTCTTACGTTTTGTACTATGACAAATAATGCTACATTTAATAACTGGAA
The DNA here is from genome assembly GCA_903632075.3 of Acanthosepion pharaonis. NCBI lineage: Eukaryota > Metazoa > Mollusca > Cephalopoda > Sepiida > Sepiidae > Acanthosepion > Acanthosepion pharaonis. The sequence continues at coordinate 2,257,217 of CAHIKZ030000685.1, read as the reverse complement.
TGATGAGACTGTCCCTAGCATAATGTTACGGTTAAATACTCCAAAAATATTAGGTCATGAGCATCAGATTTCTCTTGTAATTGCTACAGAACACTGGTATTCTCAGCTTATTGCCACAATATTTCATTGTCTGTCATAATTGGTAACCTGGAAGTTTCAAACCCAATCCATCAGTGTATATCAGGCTGACACAAAATATGAGAATACCTAGGATGAACCATTTCCAAATAGTCTTTGTTTTTTGTTTTTTTTGTGTGTGTGTTCATCATAAATTTCACAACTAATCACAAACAAAAAAATCCAGTTTTGTGAAGGTCTGACTTATTTCACTGTCTTTGCATCTAATTAATCCTTTTAACTATTTAGAAAATGGTTATTTTCTTGCTCTCTCGTGTGTGTATATATATATATACACACACACACTATCTTGCACATACTCGGTAATTTACTGTAAAAAAAAAAAAAAAATTATAGTCTATGGCGAATTTTCTGCGATCAATGTGGCCCTTTAGATTTTCAATTGTGCATGGTCTTTAAAATATAGCCTAATATAGTCTAATTTTTCATGAGAAAAATAAAATAAAATCCACATTTTTTTTTTTTTTTTTTTCCTTATTTCTTTGTCCCTATTTAAGGGGAGATAATTCGTACCTTTTAATTCTTTTTAATGAATTCATCCTAGTATCACTCAACACTGAACCAGAACACATGAATTGTTCTTTTTGTCAATCTTTAACCTTTGTACCAGCCAAAAAAAAAAAAAATTGTCAAAAAGATGGTTTTTCCCTTGACACCACTTATTTTAACTACCTCCACTCCTCAGCAGTGTTAATTAATTTCAAAAATGATTTAGAATTTTAATAAAACCTGAAAGTGAATTTTTTTTTTTTTTTTTTTTGCTTTGAGAATTTACAACAAAAATATTAAACACTATTAGATTGTTTATTTACAAGAATAATTTTATATTTACAACATTCAGTGATTCCCCAATGTTCATTAATCCCAATAAAGGTTTTCTTTGTCCCTATTTCTGCTTTCTTCATCAACTTTCCAAATTTTGAAAATAACTACCTTCCTTGAAAGTAGTCACAAGCATTGCTTTTCTTAACTTCGACCACTTCACATCTGTCACTGCTACTCTGCACAAGCAAGGCCAAACTCTTCCCCTTCCCCCTCCCTTCCAAGTATTCAACCTCAGCCCATTTTCCAGGGCATGCATAACTGTCTTTGTGAAAAATCTAATTTTTTAAGCACATAGGGTGGAGTTCCATTCCAGCCATTAATTTTAACTCTCCAAATCTTTTCTATTTTCCTGGAACTATCTCTGTCCAGCGGAAATACAAATTAGACCACCGATGACAGAATTTGTTTCCATAACTCTAGCCTTAATTATACAGTATATTTTAAACCATTAAGCAAAATTCGTTCTCATTTAATCTTCCGAGCAAGAGATAAAAATTATTTTCCAATTCATTTTCGTCAATGAAAATATGTTTACCTAAATTCTCAAACAAGATTCAAAACTGTTTTCTATTCATGGCCGGTCGCCATCTCAGCGAAAACATAAACCAGATCACCTTTTTCACACGACATGATTGATCTTCATAACCTCAGCTGTAAGAAAAAAGGGGTTCGTTCCTTGTTTTCATTTTCGTCAATAAAAATATGATCCGCATCTGCTTCTCTTTCCGTTAATAATGTGTTTTCCTAATTTCTCCAGAAACTTATTTCCACAAATCCGTTTTCATGCGCATGTCGGTCTCTCGATGAGAAAAAAAAACTTTAGGGGAAAAGAAATCCAGATGGTCTCGTTCTCATCAAGGAAAATTATATATATCTATAATTATGAGTTTAATTCTTTTCTTTTCCTGCTTAGGATTAATGATTAACGACTTCACTTCTTCAGTGTCACATAACCATCTACTTGGAACTGATCACATAAAGACTACAGCCCATCACCCTTGTGCGAATGGGATGGTGGAATGTTTCCACGGATATCTAGAAGCAGCAATGTCTATGAGACCAAACCCAACTGATTGGGTATGAAATTTAACATTGATACATTGTAAAAAATGGGTTGGGCCGTACACCAGCTGATATGTGTTTTGGCACATCATTAACTTTACCAGGTCAATATTGCAAAGATAATGAGAGATTTTACCCACATACAATATTTGTACAGGACTTAAAAATAGAATATCATTCATGACCCTTTACACCAGGGGTCGGCAACTCATTCGACCAAACCCCAAGGGCCGCATCGTGTTATAATGACAGGTCGCGGGCCGGATGAAGGCCATTAATGAAAAATTAAGGAAAATGTCAACCTAAATATTTAAAACCATAATGAAAATAAACATTGAGAAATCAGTAAAACAAAAGAAAATCTAAAATTAAAAAACATCTAACAAAAATTACTTTTCCTCAAAGAATGTCAAAATGCTTCAAAGTAAAAAAAAATCAGCCGAAGTGAAATGGATGAAATTATGACGTGTAGATTTGAAACTGTTATTAAAAATTGTTCCACAAACGAACCACACACATCAAACAAAAATGAAGCACATATACCCATACATACGAGTACAAATAGTTGCAAACATATACACTTACGTACGTACACATGCGGTATCAGCCACACATTCATGAGGCATGCGCGTATGTTTAACTGTCTTTAGATTTCTTCTACCTCGCATGTTAGTCCCTCCCTGGCCTCTTTCACTTTATCGTTCCTTTCGCTTCTGTTATCTTTTAATGTAGCCAAGGGTCATAACAAATATGTATCCATTATTTGACATTAAACGTAGGCCATGCAACTTGGTAAAATAAGTCTCATGAAAGATAACTGGCAGATAGTCTAATTCGAAAGCCTCGTCTCTCATGTTAAAAATAGTCATTGGTAATCAGGCTCACGGCCCGGTCAAAATGCTTTCACTGGCTGGATCCAGCCCGCAGGCCATAGGTTGCCAACCCTTGCTTTACACCTACATGGAAAACCAACAAAAAATATACCTACCAAGTTGTCTTTACACCTGCAAATATATAAGAAATGACGATGTAAAAAAAAAAAAAAAAAAAAAAAACAACCTTTGAGTTCAAACTACATAGGCCCATACCATCGATAGGATTAAAGCGTCTTACGCCGATAAACAGTTCTTACAACAAACTGAAAAATGTGATCATTCACTCTTAAAACCTACACAAAAGATGGATGAACAAAGATCCAGTAAACCAGATGGCACTCCATCAGAAGCAACAACAAAAAAGAATATTGCAACAAGGTCTGGAAGGCAAGTACATTAGCCACAATATGACAAATCATACTTTAGATATTAAAGTATTATTTTTACATCACTAGATATAAACTTCTAATAATCTGAAGATGGCCTTTGTCGTGTCCATAAAAATTTATATAATTAAAAAAACAGAAAATAGACATTCTTAAAGCGGAAAAAAAGAGCAATAACGAAAGATAGACTGATCGTCGTTAAAAGAAAAGATCTTAATTTGTTTACAAAAATAGCTGCGGAAGAAGCCACGTGTGAGGTCTTGTCCTGTCGAGTTATCGCCGAGAGAGATAGAAAGAAAGGCAATTATGGAATTATCGGCCAACACACGTGATGATACAGGCAGGAAGATTCAATGTTGATTATCTTTCCAAGATATCGTTTAATTTCTTTTCTTGGATACAGATGAAGAGAAGCAATGTGGCAATTATAAAATTTTGGCATTGTCTCGATATAGGTGAGAGGATTGTTATCATTTACTTTGCCAACAGACGCTAAGACGACGAATGGCAATGTGGCAATTGTAAACTTTTAGCAGTCCCCAGAAAATAGTGGAGAATTGAGATTCGACGAGATAAAAAAGAATTTAATTTTCTTAAGAAGTCAATTATTCATGATAAAACTAACAGCGTAAAGAACTAGATGGCAAACTTTGACAGTGATTAATGAGACGGTAAGAGTGCTGGGTGGCCCAGGAAAAAGAGAACATGTGGTAAAAGAATTTTGTAAACAAAAATTCTAAATTATAATTTTAAGGAGGCCAGCTTAGCCACATCCGCACTGCCGAGAGATCATTGGCCGTGTGGTGATAGGCGGGGGTGAATGGATGAGAAAGTCGGAGAAGATATTAACGCTCACTGAAGGGATTGGTATGAGATATCAATGTGAGAGAGAAAGAGTCTAGGAGCTCCGACCTTCCCTCACGAACGACGGAGAAGAAATGGGAAGTGGTTAATTTTCCAAAAATGAGAAATAATCAATTTTCCTGTCCTGACAACAAGGAGGTTTCTTGTCAGAAATAAAGATTACAGAGAAACCCAGGCCGTGTCGGACCAACACACCGGGTTTTGGTCGGTACCCATATAAACGACCGTCGATGGGTCGTTCTAGACAGTTGAGTTGCAGACTTGGAGAAGTTGCAGTTGAGTTGAGTTGAGCTGGTTTTGAATCAGGGTGTTGTCTCGCAGAAGCTGACCAAAAGATTCCATGACCTCCAAATTCGCCGTTGCTACCAATAGCAAGTTATACTGACGAACGAAGTTACGCCAGCACTTAAAAACTAGATTAGTTGACTTACGATATCAACTTGCTTGAAACATAGAAGTGTCACATTTCGTAGTAAACGGACTGGGATAAAAACACGCTCCTGTATACAACGGAAGGATAAAGTTGAATTGTTATTTCTTAAACATACTTGGACCTCTTGGGTCTTTTCTTTCATTTATTTTTTTCTTTTCTTTCTTTGCGCTTGTGCAACGCCACCTTCAATTTGGACTCAGCTGACACTACGGCCCGACGCCTGATTGATCTCGTCTACCTAAGATCAAAGTCACAACGTGGGTAGATTAGACTTGAGATCAAGACAGTTACTCCAGTAACCAGACGTTGCAAGTGAGCTGTGAACAACAGAGTTAGCATTGAACCGGTACAACTGGTGCAGCCGTTAACCTCGACGATCAGAACTCGACCCTAGTGCCACATATTGGTGCCGTAACCACTGGATTCGACCCTGGACGGCTGAGTGTCACATATTGGTATCCTGACCAGGGGATTTCGCCGAGTAGCGACGACCATCGAACGACCGGGACACAGGTTGGTGGCAGCGACAAAGAGGCAACCCCAAAACGCCGATAGAAGAAACCTTACAGCTTCGCGCCGCGACTGGTAGTTGAACACGGGCCGACGGCTTGGTGTCACAACGCGTTATGAGATGAACACGTGTGGTCTCCTGAAATGGAGCCCACTACAAATATGGCAGGTTCATGAGAAGTCCACCAAAAGAAATGTGAAGAAAACAACAAAGACCAGTATATAAAGGGTGTTTCAATAACTTGGACCGACTTTAAATGTGAATTAAGTGTAAGCGTCTAATAATTTTTTTTATTTTTCTTTCAGATTTAACAACTTGAGTCTTTGGCAATTCCAACCATGGAAACATTAACAATCAAACAACATGTTAAAGTTATCGAAGCCTATTATGAAAATGGACGTTCAAACAGAATTTGAATGAGAAGTTCCCAGGTCGCATCATCTCTCGAAACAACGAAGTCAATTGGCCACCACAATCGTGCGACTTGACGCCTTTATATTTTTTCCTTTGGGGTCATCTCAAAAGTAAGGTCTATGCCAACAATTCAGCAGCTGAAGGATGACATAATAAGGCATATTGGTGAAATCGAGGAGCAACTACGCAGCGACGTCATAAAAAATTTTGACCATAGAGTGGTGTGCCGCCGAAACTTTGGCAGACATTTGGACGATATTATTTTTCACACATGTTTACCATAACTTAAATAACATGATCCAATAGAGAAATACATTTTCACCAATAGCACTGATTTATTTACTGCTGACTTTGATCCGTCTTAATGAAACACCTTTTATATGTACAAACAGCTATATTTGTATAAGGGTTACAATTGACAAGACAATACTGCGTGTGTAACAAATTAATGTGGAGAGTTTATGTTTCAAAGTATGCGCGAGTGAATGTTCGTGCATACGTGTATGTGTGTAATGTCCATGCGTGTTTCCCGAAGGAAACGCACAGCGCTCACCATCAGGGGGAAAAGCAATCTTCACGAAAGATTTCATTGCTGTTGTGTCCGCTGAAAAGTGAAAAGAGAGAATTTCGCCGAGTATATATAGTAATTCGATAGCTCCCACAAGTGGTGGTTTCAAAATGTAGGAGGAGGTAACTCCAACAATGTAAAGGCACAAAGACAAACGTTGAGGCGTGTTTAATAGAATCCATGAAAATGGAAAAGTACAAAGATACACATTGAAAAAGTCCATGAAAACAGAAACTTTCAAAGACAAAATACTCATTGATGTGTGTTTAATAAAACTCCTTGAAAGGGATAAAGTGCATACGTTTATTTCATTGTAGAATCTATATCAGAGAAGCGGGAAATGTTTCAGTATATTAGTAAATCGGTTGAGTTAACAACGCGAAATCCATTCGCCAACTCCACTTGTTTGCTTTATGGTCTGTATTTATAGCTTCCCTTAAGCAAGTGCTGGCTCACAAAAAAAGTCCCTCGAAAATGCAAGGGAAACGCTGTCAGTGATCGATTAATATTTTATATTATATTTTGAATGTTTTCAACGCTACTGGAACTGCCACTAGGAACCTATGCGTAAATAACTGATTTTGGTCATTTGACTCCTGACTCTTGAGATGGAAACTTTCGGTCGACCCGACAACTTAATTTGTGACAAACTTTTACAAATAACTATAGAAAGATAATAATGTATCTCTCTAAATTTGTAAAATCTCCTTTCTGCTTTTCCATTTCTTTATTTTTCTGCTTCTTTCATTTTCTAACTTCAGCTCCCAAAACCAGCCTACGTCTTCACTGTGAATGCCAAAAACCTTTTTGTCTCTCAGACAAACCAGACTTCTTAAAATAAATAGTCACAAATCAGCTCCAAATTGAATAAAAAATTATGCTGGCATAACTTACTTGCTTCCATTGGTTTTAAAAACACAAAAGGTATCTCTTTAAACCAAGGCTTCTTTGTGAACTTTATTTTAGCAGGTCTTGAGACCATCAAACTTGAGCCTCTTTTTTAACACATTTTTTGAAAACAAAAATTTTATTCAGGTATCTTTTTTTTATAAATCATCAGGCTTCATTTTGGTGAGCTTTTTGTTTTGTTTTTTTTTTACATCAGACTTTTTTAGCTTCTTTTTTTACAAATTTTGAAAACCAAATTTTCATGTATCTTTTTTTTTTAATAAACCAACAGGCTTCATTTTGGCGTTGTTTTTTTTTTTTTTTTTTTTAAGATCAAATTTTATGCATGCAATAAACCGTCTGGATTTATTTTTATTTTTTCATTATATTTTTAACCTTTCATTAATTTTTATATATTTTTACATTTGTTTTTTATTATATAAATTTTTATAAAATTACATATATTTTTTACAAGCAGTTCGGCACTCTTGTCTTACGATTCTTTTACGTTCAGATAGTTAATAATATAATTTTGATTGTTCTGTTGTGTTTGTAACAACCAAGATGACTATCACTGAATGTAAAACTGTATAGAATTGCATCATATAGTGATGCAATTCGGAAATAATATCCAAGATTAAAAATTAAAATCAATATTGTTATTTTTTTTTAAATAAAAAGAGTAAGTAGTTAGTAGTATTTCCCAGTTTTAAAAACAAAACCAATTGACTAAAAAATAAATAGATAAGATTTAATTACTTATAAAAATTAGCTATCACAAATAAGTTTATTGAAAGAAGGTAAGCCAGAGAATTATTAAAGAATATAAAGAATTATGGAGAATCTTAAGGAAAAAACGTCTTGCTTGCTCTATTTCTTAAGCGGTGCGTATTTTAAATAGTCAGTCAGAGTTACTTCCCTTTATTGTGTTATGGCGACTGGAAACTCGTGTCCTCTGATGGCACGCGATAAAATATAGAGTAGACAGGTGATTTGAGCCACAAATGACGCTTTTCAAACAGTTTACAAGACAGTTGCCAAAACTTAACCTTTTCCATTCTCGTAATCAGCTCCCAGTTCTCTACCGCCACAATTCTAGCAATAAACGACATCGAAAACTTACACAGAATTTATTGAATATGTCGAAGTCACATGGACCCTCCTCGACTACCAAGGATAAACTCCGACATGTGCGATACAGGGAACATATTGGGGGTAAATTACCTGTACCTGGGAAGATTGAACTCCAGGTGATTGGAAGCGGTGGTCGAGGAACACCTCGATCTGTTATTCTTGCAACAGACCATGTCCGGTAAGTTTTCCTAATTTATTTTACTTACAATAATGCTCTCGTTGACCCTTTTCCTTATTTGTGATTCCAGCTTCCTTCCTCATCATTTGCTTTTAAAAATGTATTTAAACCTAAAGTCGTTGTCGAAATAATAAATAGATAATTGTAACATGGAATTTCACTTAGGTTGACTGACAATACGTTTTCATTTTAGTAGGAAGTATGAAATGGAATAATGAAATGTTGAAATCATAATGTTGTTTCATTTTTAAATGATACTTAAAAAAAAAAGATCTTGTTTGATTCTAATGGCATTTCTAAAGAATTTCAACAATTAGAGATACATAACTTGCGGTTTTTGACATTGGCATCATTTTTGTAATTTTCTGAAATTCGATTTTCTTTTGTTTTATATTTTAACTTGCTAATTGTTTTACGGTTTGTTTGTTGTAATGCAACCATTATAAAAAAAAAAAAAAAGGTAATAAATAAATACCGAAAAATTAAAAATATGAAACATTTCAGAAAATATGTTCTTTGACCTTTAAAAAAAATATTTCACTGTCCAATTTTTGGTGGTTTGGTTCGTTTGTTTAAAGAAGCGAGTAATTGTTTTTTTTTTTGTTTTGTTTTTTTTAATCACATTTCCTTAAATTCAGTTTTAAATCGTCACAATTACAAATATTTTCAGTTTTTTAACGAACAGTTTTAAAAATTAACCAAATTTTCAAGTTTAATCAGAATGTTATTGTTATATTCGTTGAAAAAGTAGTAAAGACAATAAAATAAAAAATTTAAATGTTGCATTTTTTTTAATTTTTAGCATGGCAAATTTTGCCATCTTTTTTGACACACATTAATTTGGTAATTTTTGCAGAAATCAAATAATTGTCGGATTTTCATTAAATTTTTAGCACTTATTCACAAGTTAATGAAATTGTTTTTGAAATTTTCTTTTATTAGAAAATCTTGGTAATATTTTTTTTTTTTTATGTGTTTCAGCCCATTACTTGTTAATAGTTTTATAAAAACTCGAGAAATTTAACGAGATAATTTTTAGTGACTATAAAAAGCAGAATTACTTGAAGAATGTTTGTAAATCATTGAATTTTTTTTTTTTTTTTTTTGCATAATCAGACCCGGTTGTACCGAAAATCTGTTCTGAATCGAAAAATAAAAATCGCAATAAAATTAAGACATTATTTAATTAGAGTAAAGTAAATTTTAATTATTTTTAATTTAATATGAATAATATATTTTAAAGACAATATTGTCTGGAGAGAAAAAATTTTCGACGAAAAACAAATTTTTACAAGATTTGTTCTCGTTTATTTACAATTTTAAATTGAATAATTTATAAAGTTTTTAAATCTTTTGAAATTCATTTTCAATGTGATAATTCTTAGGAAATATTATTAAGTAAATTTACTGATCATATATTGTAAAGCTTATTACAATCTAACGACTCCGAATATTTTTAAAAGAATTTCGATTTTTTTGTTTGTATGTGTGATTACGTGCAGAATTTCTGAAGTATGGATGTACAAATCGATAAATCTAGCATTTATTAAAAAGTCTTAAGGGTTGTTCCCACCTTATGGCAAAAAAACTTTCACTGTTCAGCTGTAGATCGAATCTCAATAAATCGAATAACATGTCAGAAAAACAAAACCCTGTTGTTAAGAAATGTTTGTATGCAAATAATAAATAATATTTCTTTAAATCAGATTAATTTAGCTTTAAATTTGCTAATTTTCTTTAGATAATGTTTCAGAAATATATATTTTATTACTATTACTTTTGTAAGATTTTTAAAACTGAGAATTAACTTTTGTTTACAAATTCCCAAACATTTTACTGGTGTTTTTATGCTACAAGTATTAATTACAAAAATTGATTACTGAATATGGTAATGTCTGGGTCTGGAAAAAAGTTAATATTTAGTTCTCGTGTATAATACGTAGTCCTAACTTTTAGGCACAAAAGTCAGAAGCCGGGAGTGTGTACATATTATACAGGAATAATTATGGTATTATCTTACTTAAGCCATATCTCAACAGTTTTTAATTTAACATATTTACTGTCATATCACAGGCACAAATCATTTAGCAAGTCATATTTAGAAAAATAATAATATTGGTTATATAACACTTGTTCATCATTGTATTTTATATTTTGTCTCCCAATTTAGTGTGGGTAGGAATTAACTAAAGTAATTAATTTACTAAGTTGACCCAAAAGTTTTGCACACTAGTGTAGTACCAGTGAATTCTAAGACCTATACAAACTTAAGCTTAAAGTACAAGACACAGGGTAATATTTTTTTAAGTTTACCTTATATTTCTATAAAGGTTAATATGCCACTAAACAAAATCAACCAACCAACACATTATATTGCAGGAAAGACAATATTCAAAACAACATAGGTATTATGTTTGATTCTACAAGTACAACTTCTCACAGCTGGTTGGAAGCATGATGCATGACAAACTATATACTGTGATAATTACACACAACTTCTTATGTGTGGATTTAACTTGAGAGCAATGTTTTTTTTGGGTTATTTTTTTTTTTATATATTAAGCAAGTTGAATTTTGTTAAGATATTTGTTGCATAATTGTTGGAATGTATTGTTTTCTTTTCTAGTTATCTTTTCAATTGCGGAGAAGGAACGCAGAGAATTGCTAGCGAACATAAGTAAGTGAACTTCTGTTATTTTTTATATGTAATTTTCTGTTGATTTCAATTGCCTACTGGAATGACTGCAAAGCGCTTGCCCCTCCCCAATTTATAGGCAGAAACACACAAATGCATGCTGGGATTTCTTCCTAACCAATAAAATAGGCCAGTTCTTAGTTTCATCAGACTCAATCCCAGTCTGTCTTGCCTTGAAGTCAGAAACTACATTTGCTTGTCTGAATTTGCTCTTGTGTGTCAACCCTGATTCTTAGTTGTGAACTTTTTGCCATATTACTGTGCATAATTATCAGGTGTTTTTGTAGGGGTCTTATTTGTTAATAAAAATTGCTGTTTTGTTTACTTTTTTTAATTAAAAAATATCTTATTTTCAGGTTATAAAAATATGTGTCAATAATCATACGCTCCGGAATAATCATTTAAAAATGTTATTGTTGAATTGTTATGTTTCTTTTTTCATAATATTGTTTAAAAAACGCCTGATAATTATGCACCAACCCAATATATAATATTTCAAATACATCATTGTGCATGCTAGAAAAAGAAAAACAAACATGAGCAATATACCGTGCCCTACTTATGGTTTAATTATAGTTAGACAATATCAATTGCAATTGTGATGATAAGTGAAATTAAAGTTAAACCTTTAATAAAGAATTGTTTTATTTTTAAACCTGGATTATATACCAAGGGATCTATTACCTGAACTAGTATATATATATATATATATATATATATATATATATATATATATATGTGGATGAGGTTTTAGCCTAAAATAGGAGGAGGCAAAATTGCCTTGGTGGGTCTCTTAAAAATGAGGGCATTGCTGCAATGTTTAAGGGCACTATAGTAACTTTTTTAGAATTTGTGAAATTTGCTTTTTATTTGCAAAAAGTAGTATTAACATAAAATCTTTAAAAAAATGATAAAAAAAATAAGCAAAAAATTTTAAAATCAAATATTTTTTTTAACAAATAACATAGATTATGATGACTAGAATTATTAGCTATGAAAGATTGCAGTGGACCATTTTCAAAAAAAGAAATCAAACATCACAACATTATTAGCTTAGATTATGTTGTGGAAAGAATGAGATTGTTGCATTACTGTATAAAAATATAAAACTTTTTCAGCATAAAATCAAAATAACTATTGAAACAAAAAAAATATGTACAGTAAATGTCAAAAAATGATCTTTTACTTTCTGACGTGAATATTAATTAGTAATTTCTTATAGATAAAAATATTTTTGCAGCTAATTTTTGTTGCCTAGCATTCAGAAAAACTTCCTCTAAGAATCATATCTGCCTGCTCACGATATGAATATCCTGCCATTGTTAAATGGAACTCTTCTCAGTTAACTCACTACTATACACATTAAACGCTAAAAACAGACTAGCCACAAATGTACACAAATGGCAAACGTAACCTAGTCTATATGGCAATACAGCACTATCTACCGTAAACTTTCTTTAAACTTAATAACTCAAAAACGAAGGATTTTCAGACATATGTTTATATGGGCTCTTGTCTTTGCTTTGGTATGAGGAGACCCGTCTCCCAAAGTTTGTAAAAGTATTTTTGATGCACCTTATATATTCGTTTTCCTATTGGAAAATATCCAAGGATATTTTGAAACTAAATCATAACAGACATGAAAACTAGTTTGAAGAAAATCAAGATAAGTAAATTTAATTAAAATTTGAATAGAAGTAATCTTGTAATGGAAAATTTTTTCCCAAAGTTTGTTACAGAAATTTTCATGTGTTTAAAAAATAATTGGTGATATAGATAACTAATTCTATTTCATATTTACTTTTTCTAGAATCAAACTCTCTCGGTTAGAAAACATCTTTATCACTCATAATAGTTGGGATAATATTGGCGGACTTTTGGGTAAGTTTTTTTTTATTTTTTTATTTTCTTTTGTAATGTCAACAAATACTCATTGTCACTTTCATAAGGCTTGTTGTAGTAGACTTTCTAATCACAGATACAACTATAGTAACGCTGCTGAACAATACTGGTGTCAGACACCTTTGAATAACACTCGCACTAACAGTACTTGCTCGATAATACTCACTCAAATAGTAACCACCGAATAAGAATCCATGCAGTTATCAGTATAAAGAATGGTGTAGAGAAGAGAATAGCGGTTCGAATAGTAATGGAGGATAGACTAGAAATGGTGATCCAAATAGTAATGGAGGATAGACTAATTCAATATGTTGATCCAAATAGTAATGGAGGATAGACTAGAAATGTTGATCCAAATTTTGTTTTGATCAATTATATACACCATATATAATTGCCATGCATATATTTCCTTTAGATATTTTTATTTTTACATGTTGTCTACTTAATTCAATAATGTGTTTGCTCTCTGGTGATCTATGTTCAAACTACAGTGTCGGCAGTGACACTTTATTCCTATATAACATTTTCCAAGGTTTTCCTCATTTTTGTTTCTACAGAATTTATATATATATATATATATATATATATATATATATATATATATATATATTATATTTTAATTTTAAAAAAGCTTAATTATCAGCCAATAATGAATGCATCATATGAATTTATATATTTATATAAAATGTTACTAGAAAATAGACTTCCTCTCCTGTACATTAATCAACTTTTTTCTTTCTCTCTACTTCATTAACTTATTAAAACTTGCTTAACAGCTATATTAAAGCAGTGCACCAGTGTTACTTCCAACCTCTCCAAGTTATTAGAAAAGTTATGGTATTTTGATAACTTTAATTTCTATTTCACTTGTTAAAGTCACTAAGATCTGTAAATGATATTAATACAATAAAAACCAGTTTGAAAGACACTTTTTCTTTTCTTTTTAGAGACCAACCCCCTCCCAGGCCTGTACATAAATTTCTGACTTGGTCTCTCTTAATGCATTTTCTCTCTACTTTTAGGTTTGGCACTTACTGTCGAAGGGATCAATGTTCCAAAGATCACAATCCATGGACCTGCCATGGTGGTTCGTCTTCAACTTTTTCAGCTACTTTTTTTCTATTTATGTCCTTTTCACTTATGTCTTAAGCAAATAACTATTATAACAAATTTGCCTTGCTAGAAGTTTAACTTGTGGTTTTATTTGGGTTCAGAATTTTTCAAGGAAATGTTGATTGCAGATTTGTCCTGTTTTCACTACTTTGGCCTTTACTCTTTCCAAAATTTAAACAAAAGGAGTGGCTCTTTAGAACTTGTTTGTTTAGCACCATGTGCCTGGTAAATAGCAGTCGAGCCAATATTTTAGCTGAAAATAGCTCTTCATTGATCACAAGAGTCTTAAAATCTAGAATCAGTTTGCTTCTTACTCTCAAACAACATGTAAATTAGTTAATACTAATTTTATTATGAAAATAATTAAAAAAAAAAAAAAACTTGCAAACTGACAATCAAAACCACCGATTTGGTTGTGAAAGAAAATTTTTTTTTTCTCTCTTTGCAGGAACAGACTATCCGAATGGCAAAAACATTTGCTGAATCATCAAATATTCAGATTGGTAAAATTTCTTCCTTTTTTTTTTTTTTTTTTAAAAGAAAAAAAAATTGGTTCAGTTTTATTGGATTTGGTGTAGACTTCATTTATAACGATTGCTGCTATCATCTGGAAACATTTTTAGAATTTGTTTTGTCTGAGAGAAAACTATACATTTAGTTAGACTGGATGACAGAATAAACAAAGCACCTATATTCTCAGTAACTGGATGCAGTGTTGTCAAATATGTACATTGACAGCAGTGCACCGAATACAAGCATTCAGTATGACTGCTTCATCAACTGCAGAACGAACATTGTAGCTAGTGACAAAACATTCCTGTAAAATGATAGAACCCAGTCTTCATTAAAACACAGTCAATGATTTTATCCAAGTCTTAAGAGATATGTATTTTTATGACCAGCAGTAAAGTCTACAAAGTATGATTGTCAAAGTAGCCACCCACTTGACAAAAAGGGAATGAAATAATAGATAAATAAATGAAGGCTTTTGGGAACAAGCAACACTTGACTGGAAGTTTGAAAGTTTACTTACAGGCTTGTATAAACAAAGTTAAAACTTAAAGAGGAGCCATCCGTCCAAATAGTTATGTCAGTAGCAGTTGCTTGGCAGGAGAAAGAAGCAGCATAGGATTCTTAAGTGCCATCTACATACCCCCAGAGAGAGGGCTACGTTTAATTTGAAATTTGGCCAAGGAATAAATAACCAAATTATTAAAGACCGGATTCATCATTTCTAGCTATGATACTAATTTCACCTTCTATTTCCTTGTGAACGTACAACGGGTCTTTCCCAGTGTACATTAATGCAAAGAAAAAAATGAAACCTAATGAGGAGTGATTTGACCAGTTGGTGAAAGACTGAGAGAGCGACCAGTTTTCACTCTGTCACTTGTTACTGGGAGATGAAAGCTGATTGATGGCTTACCACCCTCATTATGGCTGTCATTGCTGTTATCCAGCTACTGAGAGAGTCCTTAGATATTGGTTGTTATCTGGATGATTGAAACACTTGTAAATTATAAAAGCAAACCACTTTTGGTGGCCAAGGATTTACTCTTTTCACCCTGGCAAGAGATGAGTAGCTTACATTTAAGTGCAGCCTAAAGTGGTGGCAACACTCCAAGCTTTGCCTCTCCTATATGAGTGGGTTGTGGTTAATCCCCAATATCTAAGGCATTTTTCCGTAAGATGAATCCTTTTTCTTCAAGATCAGTTGACTTACCAATTATATTTATTTTTGGTACTGAATTAAAGAATAACATTTTTGATTGCAAAAACTAAATAAAAAAAACCTGCAGAAAATGTATTTGCAGTAGTAGTATTAGTAGTAGTGATGGAAAATGACTAGAATAAGACAGACTCCATTACCGGTCTGAAGACGTTCTTTCTCTGGATTACTTAAGTGTTTTTTTGTTTTTTTTTACCTCCTGGACAAAAAGGAATTCAAATGTGTCTAGCATGTAAAATATTCCCCAAAACTGGCTTTACAAGTTGTATATTTAAAAACTAGCCTGAAAGCTTCCCAAATTAGCTAGCACCTGTGGAGAGCTCTTAATTGAGCCTTCATCAAGGTAAGGAAGAGTAGATGCGATAGGCAACAATAAACTACAGCAGAACTCAAAATTGACTGCAGCATTTAAGTATTGCATTAATATTTAAGCCTACCTTTTTAAAAGTTTGTAGTGAACAAAACAATATCTAGATTTAAAAATTCAAATGCTAAGCACTAACTCATTGATTTTGTTAGAAATTAAAAAGACTTGAATTTACAAACTTTGCTTAGCACACACGCAAAAGCAGATCCCAAACAAAACTCGTGAAATTTCACACCTTCATGCGAAATGTTTTTCAGCCAATGGAAAACTAGGAAACATTTAAAAGCAAAATTCAAATAATCTTCAATTCTCAGAATCAAATTCTTTTACAGACCTTTTCGCAAAAGAATGCGAAGTTTGTTCGTCGTCCAATGGAACGGCCCGAATCATATCCAGGAGTGAATTTCCGAATGACCTTTTCAAGCCCCACAACTAAAATAAAAGATAGGCAAGTTCGCCTGTCACCAGAAAAAAGGAGACAAGCATATTAAATGTCAATCAATTGTTATTATTATCTCTACCTTTCTCCTTCACCTCTTTTATACTTGATAAACAAACGGAACATTTTAAGACTGGGCAATTACTTCAAAGACATTCCTACCCTACGATAACACTCATACATACATGCATCCACACATACGTTCCTGCCTACGTACACATAAACTCATTCTTGCAAGGACTACTACGATCATTTTGATGACCTTGTATCGAACAAAATACATTAATTTTATTTGTAAAGACCTAAATTGATTTATATGTGTATAAATGTGTTGTTTCAATTTACAATTTGATTTTCTTGTTTTATACCCCTGTTATGGTGGGCTATCTAACTAACGAGGCCAAATCAAACTAATCTGCTTCAACACTCATACACTTCACTATAACTGATAACCCGCTATAAGTTCAATGATAATTCTTCTGCTGCCACTTAATTTAAAGACATTTTGATGTACATAGGTCCTTACTTTCCATACAAACAATTATTTTTATTTCATGAGTGACTTTATTTCGCAATTAATTTTGATTATTCCCAAATTTCTTTTCAAGTTCTAAAAATTGTTAATGTACAAAAAAAATTTGTTGCAAAAACTGCCGAAAACAATTTCAGTAATGAAAACTTGGGAATCCAAAATTT